>BGNK01006087.1:0-28581 GCA_003297005.1 Symbiodinium sp. clade A Y106
CCTAAAACCTTCCCCTAAACCCTAGCCCTCCGCCCCTCAGCTCCAAACTCCCGAGCACTGGGCCCTCGATACTCCCTCCGCTATCGCCCTTTCTCTGACTCCTACGGGGTCGGCGGCCTTAGCCGGAGGCTCTTAAATTTAGGGTTTAGGGTTTAGCTCCCTTATAGAACCGTTTAGAGGAGCCCCTTTTGGGGGACCCTAGTCAAATGCCTGCATTAATCAAGAGTCTGGGTTTTTGTTAGGGGAGTTAATTTAAGTTGCTGCAACAAAGAAACCATATCATTTACTATAGATCCTTTTATGGTTACTTATAAGTTCAAAACAAGAACCCAGTTTAGGGTGTTGGCTTCTGGCGCTTTCGGGATTTAGCGGTTCAAGCATCCTGAAACGGTACCTTCAAGGGTTCCTTCAAAAGGAATCTAGAATGGTTCAGACTGTATGACTTTAGCATTCATGGTTCGGAGCTTGCCCGGGTGTCTTAGGGTTCCCTTGAGGGTTCCTTAAGGTTGCTAGGGGTGACGCAGACTTCAAGCTTCATGGTTCGGGATGCAAGATTTGTTTATGCTAGAGGTTTTCGAGTTTCTCAAAACCTGGCAGCCTTTCCGCAGTGTAGGGTGGGGATACTGGCTTAGGGTCTAGAGTTTCGGCTTTACGGCTTTGGGGCACATCCTGAATCCTGACAAAAACCCTCCTAAAGCCCCCACAAAACCTAAGCCATAACCCTAAACCCTAAACCCTGAAACCCTGAAACCCTAAACCCCCAACCCCCAAAGCTTTAACCCCAAACCTGAGAACCCCCGACATGCTTTTCGGGCTGAGCTAGGGCCAGCGAACCCAGAGGTTAGGTTCTAGGGTTCCTCCTGAACGGTTCAGGCTTTCAGGTCTGGGGTGGTGGCCCAGAGACTCCAATATCCCTTAATTAAGGAATACTCCTTAAATCATATTAGGGATCCTACTATAATTTAAGGTATATTCCTTGATTAAAGGATTTTGGAGTCTGTGATGGCTTCAGGGTTTGGAACCCTAAACCCCTAAACCCTAAACAGGGCTTGGGGTTCAGGGCTTAAGGCTCTCAAGTTGCTCTAGAAGTTCTAGCAAAGCTTCGCACGAAGAGCGGATCCTTAAACAAGGCACTTCTTTCAAAACAGTGGCCTCCGTATAGGACTCTTTGAGACTTTGTTTTGGGAGTCTCAAATACTCTCAAGTTGCAAGAGGCCCAATAAAAGCCTCAAGCCCTACAACCTAAAACCTAAATGCGAATCCTATTGTTCCAGCACGCCTGCCGGGGATCCCCCCGAGCCCTAAGCGCTGACATCTTAAAACCTTATCAAACCCGGGGCCCTAAACCCTGAACCCCAAAGCTCTCGAACCTAAAGCCCTCAACACTAGTGGTTTAGGGTTGAGGGTTCCCTGAACCTTAAACCCTACCCCTGATCCCTAGAGCCCTCAACACGAAAGCCCTAAACCCGGGGTCCTGCCCGTCGTTCACCCGTAGCCGACCCACACGGCAGCAGTCGGCGAGATCCAGTTCACGGCAACTCCGCCATAGTGAGACGTTCTCCAGAGATGAGGCAGAGCTCACTTCCCGACCTCTGGGTTTCCGAAAATTAGGAATACCTTATTTTGGGGTCCTTATAAGAAGGATCCTACTATTTAGGGTACTATATTAGGGTACCCTATTTTCGGAAACTCCCACCTGGGGTTGAGGGCTTCTTCTCTGAGTTTTTTCTTTTGTTAAGGGTTTAGGGTTTAAGGGTAGGGTTACAGGTTTCGGCTGTAGGATTTAGGGGCGGGACGAGGCGGAGTTCCATTCCCGACCTGGGTTCGAGGCTTCGCAGTTTATGTGATGCTAAGATGCCGGGGAAAAACCTTGAGTAGTCTATGTGTTCCGAAATGTAGGTTGGATAGCACAAGAACTTGAGAAGGACTGCGAACCCTAAACCCTAAACCCGAAAAACTAAACCCTGAACCCTAAACCCAAAACCCAATATACAACACAGACCACAGGTTGGTGCACGTGCCCCGATTCTCGTGCAAAGTTTGCTAACTATCATGACCACCTGACGCAATATTACCGGATCCTAATGTAGGAACCTGATTAAGAAACCTTGGGCCTTTAGTAGGGTTCCTTATATGAATCATACTATTTTGGGTTAGATGCCCAGGGTTTTCCTTAATCAGGTTCCTGCATTAACAGTCAGGCACCCCCAAGAGCCCGGTCTGAACCGACATTCTGACTGCGAGCAGGGTGCGCATGATACCCTGCTTCCCGGTCTCTGTGGTCATGTCATCATCCCTGCCAAGCTGAGAGAGGTGCCTGCGGAGCAATGGTGAGGTTGAGGGTTTACAAGGCTGTTCAGTAACCCATCGGGTAAAAGTACATATGCCTGCTGGGCAACATGTAAAAGAAAAACTTCAATTCCTGAGACTCCAGATATAAGCCAACGTAAGTACGGTTAGACCCCGAACCCTAAACCCTAAACCCGAAGTAGGAAACATTTCTACACTTGGAATCTTATGAATAGGATCCGAGAAACACAAGCAACCACGCATGTCATTGAACATCGGACCCAGGGCCTAGGGCCCTCAGGGTTTAGGGTTTCCCTTTGTATACTTCGGCTGATGGACAAAATCCTGCATGACCCTAAGGACCCTAAACTCTAGGAATTATGGTATATTCCTTATAATGGGTAATGCAGGATTTTGTCCATCAACCGTTTGACTGTTAGGGATTGGGAACCCCGGAAAAATCAAACACGTATGTCGCGTAGGGTTCAGGGCAAGGGCTTCGGGTTAATATATGGGAGTTTCCGAAAGGGACCCTACTATAGTACCCTAAATGGTAGGATCCTTATTATAAGGACCCCAAAATAAAGTACCCCTAATTTTCGGAAACTCCCATATGTATACTTGGAACGGTAGGGAATAGGAACCGAGAAACACAAGTAAACACATGGTATATGTCGCTGCAAGTCCGAGCTTTGGATTCAGAATGCGGGTTTGGGCAAATGTTGGTATACTTGGACTTTGGGGATTGGGAACCACGAAAAGCAGACTAGCATGTCGTTGAGAATCCTAGTTCAGGGTTCAGGGTTTGGGGTTAATATGTGCACTTCCCGAACTGAGGAACCGAGAAACACAAGTACCGCTAAACCCGAAAGAACCCCCTAGATGCCCAAAGCCTCTCTGCACGATCTTCGGGCTCTGGGAGCAATATGTGCTCGGAATGATCCTGGAAGCTCTTCTTCTTCTTCTTCTAGGATTTAGGTTTCAAAGCCTCGGCTTGAGGGTTCAGGGGTTTAGGGGTTTAGAGGTGTAGGGTTAAGGCTTTACAGGCTCTAAGGTTCAACCCGAGAAGCAAGCTGGGGCTTGCCTTTCGGGGGATATTGGGCTCTAACTTTGAGAAGTGACCCGAAGGAATACTCTTACATTTTGTTCCGGCCCTAGGCTTCGAACTTCCCGGCTCCCTCAACCTTACGACCCAGAAATCCCATACGGTAACATTGACGCCTGAAATATTAGAACATATTCTCGGGATTTAATACACTCATACGAAGGAACCCTGACATAAGGACAAGTATTGGGAACTATCTAGGCTTCTCTATTACCCTTTTACCCGGAACTCTTGAAATGCCCAGCCAGACGAAGGAACACTGAAACAAAGAATGATATTGGCAACTATCGAGGCTTCTATATTACCCCGAACTTTTGAAGTTCCTAAACCCTAACCCCTAAACCCTTCCCAGCCAAATCTTGACGCTGTCCTTGGCATCCCTCGCTTCGAGAAGCCAGGCGCAAGAACAAAGCAAGCACCTGGGAAGTGATATGTAGATGCCTGCAATAAGGGTTGCTAACCCTTAAGGGTCCAAGTACTACTTATTATAAGAGTTTGGGTTCCTTTTAAACGGGGTCTATAAGGAATCCTATAGGGGTTATTATGGGGGTTTACTATAGTTGTAGGGGCCCTATCAGGGTTGCTAGGACGCCTTTAAGTCAGCGAATTTTCCTGGTGTCTACTGCGGAGGTGTTCACACTATATAAGAGGATGTGTCCGCTATGGGAATGCTTCGGAAGCAGTTGGGGAGAGCTTGGGGAGTGGGTTGGGAGTGATGTACTGNCTATATAAGAGGATGTGTCCGCTATGGGAATGCTTCGGAAGCAGTTGGGGAGAGCTTGGGGAGTGGGTTGGGAGTGATGTACTGGGGAGCAGCTGGGGAGTGGGTTGGGAGCACTAAAGTCACTAAAGAAGATAACTGCTAAAACCTGCACTTGGGCCCCTCCTGAAGCCAACCCGGCTTCTTAAGGAGGTCCGAACCACACTCCCGAAGACGACCCGACTACTCTAACAAATCCTAGCCATCCTCCTGAAGACGACCCTGCTACTTGTTCAAACAAAACCTGCATCTCAAAGCCCTGGCTTGCGAACTCTCGTTCTTGCAACCAACCACAGGGCAGGGCAGGGCGAGGGCGGCAGAACAAAAGGGGCCTGGTGGGTTGGGAGGAGGGTTGGGAGGAGGCAGGGAGGAGGTGGGGAGGAGGCAGGGAGTGGGTTGGAAAGAGGTAGGGAGTGGGTTGGGAGTCGGGAGTGGGTGGTTGGAAAGACGTAGGGAGTGGGAGGAGGTAGGGAGTGGGTTGGAAAGAGGTAGGGAGTGGGTTGGGCAGGGCAGGGCGCAGGGCGGGGCAGGCGCTCTATTTAAGCTTTGGGTTTGGTGTGTTTGGTGAAGGTTCTGGGATTTAGGGTTTGCGGTCTAAGCTTCGGGAGCAAAGTCACATGAAAGTCGTTCAGCACCCAGTGAAAACCTTAACCCAACACCATGCTTACGAAGACGACCCAGCGAAAACCCGTGNAAGCTTCGGGAGCAAAGTCACATGAAAGTCGTTCAGCACCCAGTGAAAACCTTAACCCAACACCATGCTTACGAAGACGACCCAGCGAAAACCCGTGACCGAACACCATGCTTACGAAGGCGACCAAGCAAAATGCATATCCCAACCCCCTTTCTTTAGTGAGAACACCTACTTTGTAGACACCTGAAGAATAGGTGGATTTAAGGGTCCCTTTCAAGGCTACTGTACAGGCTCTTGTAAGGATTTAGTGCAGGGGCCGTAATAGTTAGAAAGAGTAGACCACTGCTTACTGGACCCATCTCGCATATTTAATGAGGCCTCAGCGGTGGCTGCTTAACTCCTAGACCGGACACTGAAAACCCTAAACTATCACAAAAAGCTCCTGCATGAATGCTTAGCCTGGAACGGTGTGCGCTTTTTGTTTCCAGATCAAACCACTCGCGCGCAGCCTGCTTTGTCCAAGGCCTCTATCCCTTCTTACTATTACTTTCGCAGTAGGGCTGTCACGCATACTAAACCCTGAGTCCTAAACCCTAAACCCTACTTGCTAATCCCAAGTATTATTGCTAATTTCGGAACCTGATTAAGAAACCCTGGGCCAATAACCCCAAAATGGTAGGATTCATATAAGGAACCCTAATAAAGGCTCAAGGTTTCTTAATCAGGTTCCTACATTAGCCTGAACCACTGCATCACAGACTGAGACCGGTACCAACTGTACAAGAATCTGTTTCCTCTGCAAGCAGGTCCTTCCAAGTAGATTCTTGGGATTTGGGTTTGGGGCCTAAGGCCTAAACCCTCAAACCTAACCTCTGTAGGGTTTGACCCCCTTTTCCTTTAGCAGAGGGTTCAAGCAAAAGAGGGTTCAGGTTCAGAGGTTCTACAGTAGTGTATTTATAATAGGGAACCCCCCAAAATGTATTGGTAAGTATTGAGGCCCCTATAGAAACCTCTGTGCGGTTTAGAGTTTCTACAGGGTGTAGGGTTTAGCATCACAGTGCTGGTGGCACAAATTCTTGCACTCTGAGGGTGGCCAGTGAAGCTGGGATCCCAGCGACTCCAAAATCTCTTAATGAAGGAATATACCTTGAGGGAAATAAGGAATACATCTTACATTATAGTAGGATCCCAAATATCATTTAAGGAATATCCTTGATTAAGGGATATTGGGGTCTCTGGGATTGCCGTTGCTGAGGGCCCAAGAGCCTCG
The DNA here is from genome assembly GCA_003297005.1 of Symbiodinium sp. clade A Y106. Lineage (NCBI taxonomy): Eukaryota > Dinophyceae > Suessiales > Symbiodiniaceae > Symbiodinium > Symbiodinium sp. clade A. The sequence continues at coordinate 6,059 of BGNK01006087.1, forward strand.
GCTTTACATGTCACCTCGCTCACCACGCTACAGTAGGCTCCTTCTTGTCTTTGTTGGAACATGCTGCTTTCACTAATGCCTATACATACGGGTGGTTGACAAATTTAAGGTCCCTTTTTGGGTACCCTAAATAGTAGGTGCCGTATTATAATAGGGACCCAAAAAGGGACCAGAATTTTGACAACCACCCTAATACATGCTTTCAAAACCCACAAATCCGAAGATCCGAACTCCCAATCCGCCCAAGTGCAAAGTGGTCAACCCTAACCCTATAAGGTTTAGGGTTTAGGGTTTAGGGTTTAAGGTTTAGGGTTTAGGGTTCCTTTATAATGAACCCCAGAAAGTTGGAACATCGATTTAGGATGATTCATGCTGGGATTCCGTTTACTTTAAGGGCATGAGGCTACTGATGTTCCAACTTTCTGGCTTCTACTATAACCCTAAGGGTCCAAAGGACCCAATAATTAGGTTCTCGGTTTTCGGATAGTAGTTATGTAGGTTACTATTTTGGAGAGTATACTTGTCGGGTATCATGGGGAACCAAAGGTTAACCTTCTCAATAATATAAGGATTATATACTACCCCAAAAAAGTTAAAGGTTACGTACTCTGCTACTAGGACCCTAAACGTCCGAGTTGATTTCCTTGGCACCCTTTACCATCTTCCAGAGGAACAAAAGGCTTATGCAGTAGGGTTGAGGGACTCCGTACATCGTACCCTAAACTACCATATCCTACCAGTTAGTAATTTCTTAACTGCTACCAGCCATTAGCATAGAATTAAACGGGCCCTACCAAAAACGGTAACTACGCCTTGTAAACCCTTGCGTGAGCCATTCGAAGGTAGCCGGGCTCCCAGGTTTGTGGTAGCTTAGCGGGGTGGAGGAGCGTCAACCACAGACTTAACTATAATGCCTAAATAGTAGGATCCCGATGATAAAGGCCTTTAGCTATGGTACTATGTTGACCATTCTATGTCTGTTCTCTAAACCTCGCAAAGTCAACCCATCTTCTCCTTGAGAGCTGCCCGCCATGGGATTTCAGGGCGCCACCACCATCGGCCGCTAGGGACGGATGCTTCCTACCCCCAGGTATTCCGACAGGATCGCGATCTTCAAGGCTTTGGGCTTCTAAATGTCGTCTTCGCGTGCTTTCGCGAAGACAGGGAATGAGGGTGTTTATTCGTGGCTTGGGTTGGGCTTTGAAGCATCAGATTTTGGGCAGCCTGAACTCCCATGTACACCTCCGACACCCTGAATGCCTAGCAGCCCAAATCTTCAACCCTGAAACTGCAGAGCTCTAAACCAGCCCAAAAGCCCTACACGCAAACGCTGAACCCGGGGCAGGGATACCGATGAATTCGCACACTACACGTGGACCTGTGGGCAGGAAAGCAGCAATACGAGGTAGCTTACACATCAGGGGGACTCTGCAAAGTTAAAAGGTACATGAGGTACTGGAGCTACAAGTATTTAGTCAAAAGATACCTCGCTTAGAACAGTATAACCCTACTTACTAAGTCCCCTGATCCTTCCTAAACCCTAAATCCCTAAACCCCTAAACCCCTAAACCCCTAAAACCCTAAACCCTAAACCCTAAACCCTAATCCCCTAAACCCCTAATCCCTAAACCCTAAACCCTTCAAGTCGGGTTTGGGGCCTAAGTTAGTCTTCGGGCGCAGGGTTCCTTCTTCAGGGCTCGAGGGGGTAAGAGGGGGAGGGTTCAGCATCCCCGAGTCCCTAAACCGTAGGGTTTAGGGTTTAGGGTTTAAGGTTCAGGGTTTAGGGTTTGAGGTTCAGGGTTTAGGGTTTAAGGTTTGGTTTAGGGTTTGGTTTAGGGTTTAGAATAGGGTTTAAGGTTTAGGGCTTAAGGTTTAGGGTGTAGGGTTTCGGGTTCAGGGTTTAGGGTTTAAGGTTCAGGGTTTAGGGTTTAGGGTTTAAGGTTTAGGGTTTCGGGTTCAGGTTTTAGGGCCTAGAATCGTGGAGGCCGTTCTATGCACAGACGATCGCGGTTCATAATCCGTTGTCAAAATTATGGTCCCTTTTTTGGGTCCCTATTATAATACGGCACCTATTATTTAGGGTACCTTTCAAAAAGTGACCCTAATATTGACAACCACCCACGTGTTTTGCCGGCTTGGAGCGGTTCAGAACTCTCCAGTTTGGGGGAGGACTTAGGGTTGAAAGAGTTCAAGGAACCCAGACCCCCGGAGGATCTTGAAAGAGTAGATCCCCTAATTTGGGTTTAGGGTTTAGGGTCTAGAAAGTAGATCCCCTAATTTGGGACCCTAGCTACTAAGGGCACTTTATAGGAACACCCTTAAGGGATCTACTTTTTGGATCCTCCCGGGGGTCTGGGAAGTCCATGACTGCAACCGATTGAAACCTACGAACGAGGTCTGAATGAGCATGAGTGCTCACCGTTCCTCCGATTTCCATGATAACATAAGCTCTTCCACAAAGGACCTTGTACCAAGTATGCAGGCCCCCATGTGAAACTCGGCAAAACTTGCAACAACTTATAGAACCTTTATAAGCACCCGCAAACAAAGAAAACCCTAAAGCACCCTTGTATCAAACCCGAAGGCAATCTTTGCGGGTGAGGTGCATCAAGAATTCCGGGGTTGTCTGGGAAAGACCCATCGCACTTTCGGTGGAGACACTTTGGGCAAACGAACTGTTTCGGATTTTGCAGGGCTTGCTAGGTTGTCAGGGTTTAATATATGGGAATATCATGTCACTAGCATAGGGGCTACTCATGGCTACTACATCGGATTAATATCAGAACTACAACAGCTATACTGAGGGTCCATGTGCCCATAGAGTAGAAATTGAAGCCTCAAAGTAGTTCGCATAGAGGTTCAAAGTACATACTATATGAGTACATGGACAGTTAGGGTTAGTAAACATTCAGGCATCTACGGTATGCGTATAGTTATCAAATTTAGGGTCCCCGTTTCAATTCCCCAAACTGTTCCCAAACTAGTACGGCACCCTTGCAAAAAGGAACCTAAAAGGGAACCCTAATTTAGAGAACTACCGTAACACTAAACCTTGATCCCTAAACCCTAAAATTCCTGAACCCTCAAAGGGGCCCAAACTTTTAGAACTACCCATGATATGCTTGAGGCTGAGCGAGGCCTCCGACAGTCGATAGCATAGACATGTCAAAGGAGAGCTTCGGCGAAAACCGTAGAATTTCGGGTTTAGGATTCAGGGGTCAGGGTTTTACTGTAGGGGTTTAGGGTCTAGGGTCTAGGGTTTCAAGGTTTAGGGCTTTAAGGGTCCAGGTTTTGGGGTTTAGGAGTCAGGGGTTTAGTGTTTAGGGAACCTCGCAAGATGTCAAGGCCCTAGAGCTTACAGTTTACAGTCTAGGATTCAGGTTTACAGTAAACGCAAAAAACTTGGAAACCGGATTAAGGACAAATAGTGCTGGGATTCCCTATACATTACTCTTAAGGACTCAGGCTATGGGGTTTCCAACTTTTGGGCTTCTACTGTATATGCGCCTTAGAACCTTGCGAGATACATTATTCCTTTGTTTGCTCCTCTCTCGCTTCGTAGACAAACGAATGTCTGGAAGTCACGCTCTACCTGGACCCTAAATCACATTCTCCCAGAATTCAACTAAAAAATGGTGCAACTCCCCCCTTGCTTCCTGTTCTGTTCGACTACGGCGACGACTACGACGACGACTACAACGAGGACGACTGCGACGGCGACTGCGACTGCTACCGCCACTGCGAGTGCAACGACGACCGACGACGATCACCACAATTACCACATCAAGGACTACTGCGACTGCGAGTAGGACGACGACTAAGACTAAGAATACGACTACGTACTGCGAGGACGACAACTGCCAGAACTACTATCCCTACTAGTAAACGACACTCAAAGCGCCTAGCCATTACCAGCAATAACAAAAAGTCCAGGCAGGGCAGAGGAATGCAATCCTAGCATCACTGCGGCGCGGACACCTCTGCATACCAACATGGATGGTGTCTGAGGTTCCTATGAGGGTAGCTCGAACAGTGATCTATATTGTTTGAGGTATGTGCTTGAAGCGGCAAGGGCGAGCATGTGTGGGCTTCCTGGCTATGCCCGGTACACTAGAGTCTCTTAACATCTGGCCCTGCCACTGAACCAAGCCAGTTTAAGTTGTTTGAGCTGCAACTCCGTGGCCATAAGGTTAGGGTCCGTGGTCTAGACATTGGGTTTGGGGGGGTTCTTGAGAAAGACTGACCTACGAGGCATTCAACCGCAAAGCAAGATCCCGACACCTCACACCCTCAAACCCTACTTGGGGGATCTTGGGACTTAGCAAGTAAGGTTATAAGTATCTTAACTAGAGCTACATGTAGTTGTAACTCTAGTTACCTTGTCTACAACCCTATAGTTACTAAGTCCCATGATCAGCTAAGTAAACCAAACCCGCAGCCCTAAACTGTAGAAATCCCACAGCCCTAAACTCCCTAAACCTTAAATTCGCACTCTACACATGAGCATTGACTCTATGTCATGTTTTCCAGGCTTGCCAATCCTCTAGGTTCCATGGATCCTCATAGAAGCCTTGAAGAAGCCGTTATGAAAGCCCTCTGCCCTTCGGCCTCAGCGTGAACTGCTTCAGCTCTTGAAATTGAATCCTCTATAGTAGAAGCCAGAAAGTTGGAACATCATTAGCCTCATGTCCTTAAAGTAAAGTAATGGGAATCCCAGCATGAATCATCCTAAATCGATGTTCCAACTTTCTGGGTTTCACTATAACCCCAAACAAAGCCCCACAAACCGAAACCCCTAAACCTTGGAAGCCATGGCACCCCAAAATCTTAAGCTATATTAAACCCTATAAGCCTCGAAACCCAAAGCCCCCAAACCCACCAACCCTAAATCCTAAACTCGAACTAGAACCTGAACGCTAAGTCTTAAACCATGTACCCAAGCCATAGAGAGCATCCATGTAATGTTTATCCGTCTCATGCTTGAAAAGCATGATGCTCACCGACAGCCAGCAGATCGTGCACAGCTCGGTCCACGTGTCGCTGAGCCGCATGTGGCATCTCACGATGTCGTACTCCTGACCAATTAGGGCCGGCAGCTGTGCCAAGTCGGGCAGCGCATAAAGCCATATTCTGGACACTGCCAGGCTTTCTTGCGCTTCTCTCCGGTGTAGGCACCGACTGCTCCACTACTAGTGGGCCGGTTGTAGTGCCTCGGGGCAATGAACTCTTCATAATGCCCACGCACGGAGCAGACCCACTCCGATGTGGTTGGTATCCTGCCAGATCTTCACTTGCTCCTCGAAGGGGTCTCAGTATCCAGACTTCCGTGGGTACCGTACGATGACCGGGTACATCTATTCGGCAACTTCTCCAACAGCCTTCGAAGATCTCGTCCCAACTAGCCGACTTCGCTTGCAAAACATGAAGTAGCTCTAAAAGTCCGAGTCAAATAGACCATATTGGTAATGGTGCCTTTGGGAGGATCCTGAAACCATGAGACCAGGACGGGAAAAATTCGACCTAGGACCGGGTTTTTAAAAACCCTCTTGTTTTTTTAAACCCTCTACTGTTCACTGTATTGACAAGCGCGGGCTCTAGTGACCGCACCACAGAGACCGAGAGTCCAAATCCCCAAAGCCTGAACCTAAACCCCATGAGTCCTAAAAACCCAGACACCTCTAAAGCCTACTTGGAGGCCCTTTTGACTTAGTAAGTAGGGTTAGTAAGGTGGGTTATGGGGATTATAATAGGGTTTCTAGGGGATACGAAGTAGACTTACTAAGTCAAAAGGGCCTCCAAGTATACTTTACACCCGGCTAGATCCCGTATCGAACCCTACAAGACCCTAATCCCTACACCTCTAAATCCTAGGACTCCGCAGCAACCCTTAAAGGAAGCCTCAACCCTGAACCCTGCAAGGGAACCCTTAAAGGGGCCCTCAAGAATATCAATGAACTAAGCCTTGCTTAGAGGCCCAGGGGACTTGGTAAGTCGGCTACTTATAACTCTACAGTAGAAGCCAGAAAGTTGGAACATTAGTATCCTCATGCCCTTAATGTATAGTATAAGGGATCCTAGCACTAATCCTCCTAAACCCATGTTCCAACTTTCTGGGATTCGCTATACTTATAAGCTACTTACTAAGTCCCTGGGCCTCTGAGTACTACAATTAGAACCCTTATAGAATCCTTATAGACACCCTTAAAGGAACCCCGTAAAGGCCGGGCCTCCAAGAAGGATCTCTTAAAGAATAAACGCCAAAACCCTAAACCCCTGAGAGAAACCCGACTAAGCTCAGAGTCCGACCCGAGCTCCTCAGGGGGGGAGCACCACCTGAGTTCACAGCAAAAGAAGCTGCCATTTGGGGGGCTTGGGTTTGAAGGTTTAGGGTAAGGGTTCAGGGTTTAGGGCTAAGGTTTCGGGTTTGGGGTGTGAGCTTAAGGGTTTGGGGTTCAGGGTTCAGTATGTAGGGTTGGGGGCTTAGGGCCTAGGCTTTGGGGTGTGAGGAGTGCTCCAAGAAAGGGGCTCAAAGAGATGGATCTCGCTCTCACTTAAAGGCTCCTGGGACTTAGTAAGTAAGGTTATAAGTAGATTATAATTAAGATAACCCCACTTAGGGGACTTATAACCCCAGTTATAACCTACTTACTAAGTCCCCTGATCCTTTAAGCATGGTCTTGTCAAACCGCAGGTCCCGGGATAAAGCTGCGGGATCCTAAACCCTAAGCCCTAAAGCCTACACCTTTTGTTATGCCCTAAGCCCTGAAACCTACACCCTTAGTTAAGCCCTAGGCCCTAAAGCCTACACCTTTAGTTAAACCCTAAGCCCTAAACCCTAAGCCCTAAACCCTTACTTACTTCGTTAAACCGCAAGCCCTAAACCCTAAGAGCCCTAACTTAAACCCTAAAGGGATTCAAGGTGTCTTGGACTTGGATAGGCTGCTCTCTAGTCGTAGCGGCTGAGAAATTACCCTAGCATAAAGAAGGTTAAGGTTTTCAACTATGGTAGGTCTATATAAACCCCAAAAGGTTAAATTAAAGGATACCTACTCAGCTACTAAGATACCGGTTTTCTTGAAATGCTCGCTAGGCTTGGGGCCTCTTGGGCGTGTTGGTGAAAATCAACTTCGATTCCAGATGCTGACGCTGCTAGGCCTCTACCATGATAGCTTTAAACAGCTCCTGCATGTTCGTAGTGACTCGAGATGGAATGTCTATCTGAGGGATGAGTATTTTGTTTGCGCGATGACGTCATGAACCCCCGGAAGCGCGAGGTCGGAGATTGATATAGTAGGTCTCTGCTTTAGGGTCCTGAACCGTAAACCACCCATGAAAGCTGTGGTAGTTGGCCTACCGTGACTGAACATGAAGCTTGGGTGATCATCCTTCATGTTTGTACTGCGTCCAGAAAGGGCCAGTGCATTCGACAGCCTACATGCTAACCCGAACCCACAGAGCCTTCAACTCAACCCTCAACCCAGCAAACCAGCTAAAGAAGCCTTCAGGAAGTCCTCATAACCGTAAACCCTAAACCCCTAAACCCTAGTCCGAAAGCCTTTAAAGAACCCCCAAACCCTAAACCCTAAAGGACCCTTCAAGAAGTTTTTGATAACGCCAGGTCCTGGTCCGACATCCTTTGAAGCATCTTGAACCCTCATGAAACTCACTGAGTTACCCGGCCGATGGGCCCATCCCATCCCATCCGACTTCCTGCAAAGCGCGTTGCGGGGACTTGGGGTTTAGGGTTTAAGCTTTAGGGTTTAGGTTTTAGGGTTGGAGGAGGGTCGCTTCTCAACTGTTGGGGACTCCGTTGAAAGAATCCTTTTGAAAATGCTCCGGCAAGAGGGTTCAAAGAGATCAGGGTGTAGTGTAGGGGCCTGAAAAAATTAGAGTAAGGTTTCGGGCTCCTTTATACTATAACCAGAACGCGGAACCCGAAGAAATATATATTATAATATTGGATTGGATTGGATTGGATGCGGACAGTCGTGCCTTCAGTAAGGCGCGTCCCAAAATTCGTGCATTAAATTCGAGAAAGTGCAGCGACACCGGCAATCCACTTTGTGGGTGTTCCGGCCGCATGCAAGCAAGAAAGCTCACTAAGCGCCAGGCGCCTGTATGCAGAGGGTACCTTAAACCNGCATTAAATTCGAGAAAGTGCAGCGACACCGGCAATCCACTTTGTGGGTGTTCCGGCCGCATGCAAGCAAGAAAGCTCACTAAGCGCCAGGCGCCTGTATGCAGAGGGTACCTTAAACCGACCTGCGCAGTGCCGAAAAGTCGTATGCACCATGCCGTTTCCTGACAACAACAAAGCAGCAGCAAGGCACTATGCCTCGCTGTGCAACAAGGTGAGGGTGCCTGCAACTGCATCTTCTCACCAATTGATGGTGTCCGCGCGTTCGTGCCGACACATCCTCTAGTGAAGCTTGCCCTCAAACTAGAGGTTGGAGTCAATACAAAAGCCCAGCCCAGATTCACTTCGGGAGACCCAACCACCAGGGTCGAAGGTGCGGCTCAAGGCAACCACAGTACGCAAACGCCGTTCGAAGCGCCATCCTGCGAACATGCACGTCATGCCCAGAACCTCTGCGAGGTGTCGTCTAGTCTCATGCCGGTCGTCCTTGTTCTCGAAGCCACTGCCTTTGGAGAGCGCACCCAACTCTTGCACAGCAACAGCCGTTCCGTCGGGAACATCCCGGCACTCAGTCTGCTGCATGTTGTGCGTCTCCAGGACATGCTTTGCCGCCCGCGCCCTGATTCGCACAACCCGCTCCTGCAAAGCCACAGCCGAAGACCCAAAGGGAATTGTTCCAGAAACGGTGCGTTTTTTGCCCACGTCTTCAGTGAGAGGCCAACCTTTTGCTTGCAGGTCGCCTTTCTCCCAGAAGAGTCTCTCCGGCAGTGGTTCCCAAGTTCCAACCCAGACCTTGGCAGAACCAAACTCATCAGCAAGTTGCGTAAACATGAAATTACCACGGCCAGAAGCAGACCCCATCGAAGTGGTCGAGGTTATCATCTCTACAGCCTCCCGCTTGCAAGCTGCAGCATGAACCTGTCCAGAGTGACGAGCGCAGTGTGTATTCCCGCATGTTGGGCCATCACACCTTCTATCTTGGCAGTCCCCAGAAAACCTACCATTGTGGACACATAGTTCCGCCACACGTCTGATGACGTCTTTGTAGGNACGAGCGCAGTGTGTATTCCCGCATGTTGGGCCATCACACCTTCTATCTTGGCAGTCCCCAGAAAACCTACCATTGTGGACACATAGTTCCGCCACACGTCTGATGACGTCTTTGTAGGGGGTGAGGTAAATACCAGTGCGCCTCTCCAAAGCCAGGCGTAGTCCCCGCAGTGAGATCGCACCATCAATCTGCACTTCGGCCATCGCGTCAGATACAAGGTCCTGATGAAGGGCCGTCCGAACTGCCTCTGCGGCAGTGTGATCCTTCTCCATTTTGGCAGGCGTGCCCAGAGTTCCCAACATGGGCACTGGGGTCGGGGCGAAGGGATCCGCTGTCGGATCGATTGATCCCCAAACCCTCCAAAATAGTATTGGTAATTATTTAAGCCCCTATAGTATCTGGTGCAAGGTTTAGGGCGCTGGGGCCTTGGGCTTAGGCCTCAGGGCTCAGGGTATGGCATTTTGGATTTGGGCTTAGGGCTATCACACATGCCTCGGAAACTTCTTAATTGGCATAAATATGTATTAAATTTCAGTACATGGACCTCTGGGGTTATGTAAGGCGGAGACTTTGGTGAGGAATGGCACGCTGGTCCGAAGACTCCCTACAGCCTGGGGGGATACTCAACCTACTCCTAATCGGCTTCGCAAGGCCACAAAGCTGACCAGTGCGGACCCCAGAATCCTACCATCGGAACCCAAACCCATGCCATGAGTCAGCAGACGGCATGTGAGCGTCAGCGAACGATGCAGAGGCAGAGCGGACAAGCTTTTGCTGCGAGAGCAGTGATCAGCCTGCCAACTTTGTAGGAGGAGTGTCACATCAAACCAAGCAGTGGGACTCAGACACCAGATGCCAAGATAGCAACCAGGTATCATGAAAGATAGCCACACTTAAGAAGCATAATGCTGATAGCCAAACCCTGAACCGTAAGCCACACCCCTTAAGCCTCAGGAAAGAAACATGTGAACCGAAGCGCTCCATCAAGAGCAGTCCTCCCGTTCCACAAAGCTGAAACCAGAAAACCTGGCAAAGCCAACTCAGGGCACAAGTCTGGATTGATTTCATTTCGGAATCTTCGGTCTGGGGTTTCGAGATTATGGCCTGAGCTTCGGAGTTCATGGTTTCGGGCACGGAGCTTGAGGTTGAGCTAGTCTTTACGAACGTGCTGGAAAAGTCCTTGCGGAGATGTACGCCCGAAAACCTTCAAGCTCCAGGCTCAAGAGATTGCGCCGGAAGACAGCTTCCATCCCAAATGGTCTGCTGAACTGGACTTCAGGAATCATTCGCGATAGATGGTGGTGAAATAGGGTTTAGGGTTCAGGGTTTAGGGGTATCATGCCTCATGGAGCCAATTTCATCGCGGCAGTGTCAGTCTAAACTGTGCCGCCAAAAGCGTTTAGGTTTTGAGGCTTAGGGTTTCCCTCTAGATGCGTAATCTTCGTCGAAAGTCCTTGAAGCTTGAAGAACAACTACTGTCAAACATGGGCCTGTATACAAGAGTAATACCGTTTCTGTTTACTATAAATGTACCAGAAAACCCTCTTCCAAAAACTGCGGCCCTTGTATCAGGCCCTTAACCTCCTCTAAACCCCGAACTCGAAGCGACGCGGCACCTGGCCATCGGTAAGTCAGAGCTGCTGGCCCGGTGCCTGGAGGCCGTTTGCTGGCCGTTCTGATGTGGCCCGTTGCTTCTTTTCTAGGGTTTGGCACTCCTGAGGTTGAGGGTTTAGGGCCTCAAGAGATCGGGGTGGCAGGAGCATCGGGGACGCATTGAAAGGCTTTTCTGATAGAAGCTGAGTGCAGAGCAGCTGCCTCTCATCTGGTTCCGGAATTCTTGGGCTGAAGCCCCCGTGCGCTGAACCCGAAGCATCCAGGAGGTTCATCGTTGGCGGTTTGACGGTCAGCAAACTACGACCGGATTATTGTAGGGGCGTCGGTACAGAATGACAAACTTGCTCTTGTTCTGATGGATTGAATGTGCATGAAGCTGACAACAGGTTTCCGATGCTGAGAGTGTGCCAAAAGAGCACTTGACGTCTGAACCTCACCGCTGTTAACAATCCTGTCATGAGTTGCTTTAAGGACGAACCTCCTGCGGGAAACCGCAGTCCCCAGCCCTTGAACCCCGCAGCCCTCAAGTCCCCCTCAAAACCCTGAAGCCTCAGGCCCCCAACCCTGCGTTCTGAATCGAAGGCTCCCGAACATTGCTTTGCATCAAGGAGAATGCACCGGGATATGCCAACCCATATACTTGAGCCCCAAGGTCCGACCCATACACGTATGTGTAAATAAATAAATATAAATATAAATAAATATAAATAAATATAAATAAATACAAATAAATACAAATAAATATAACTAAATATAANTAAATATATGGTACCCCCCCCCAAAGATCTATGTATTTTGTCTGTTTTCAGCTCTTTCCCCTCACGATCATCTCCTCGTGACCATCCTTGCCCTCGCGATCGTCTCCGCATGACCGCACAAACCCCTCCTTCCACCCACGTGTCTCAGATCGTCTCCTAATGTTCGCACAAACCGACCACATTGAAACCCAATGCGGCCCAATATTTCAATATGGCCCTGCGGAGGACCACATTGAAATATTGAGCCACATTGACTTTCAATATGGCGGATCCAAGATCCAAGTGGTCCAAGATCCAAGATTCCCCACGACTCTTGGAGGAGGAATCTTGGATCATGGATCTTGGATCCGCTATATTGAAATTCAATATGGCCTCAATATTTCAATATGGCCCTTCCTGAATCCAAGATTCCTCCCAAGAGTCCCGTGCAATCTTGGATCTTGGATCTTGGATCCGCCATATTGACATTCAATCCGTGTCAATATTTCAATGGGGTCCTCTGCCTTTCTTGGTTTCGTTGTCTCCATGGCTCTTGTCACAGTCTGCATGTGCATATCTGCGGCACCCCAAAAATCAAACAAATCAGTGGCCACCCTGCCCCACGACTCACGACCTGAAAAGATGGTTTTTGGGTTTGTTTGGGACCGTACAGGGCTGTATCACAAAATGGTCTGTTTGTCAGTTTCTTGCAAAAAAGTGCTGCATGGTTCTTTTGTGACAGTACAGCACGTTGGCAAAAAAAGTGGCTTCTTTGGGACAGTGCAGCACTTCTGCAAGAAACTAGCTGAAGTGCTGTACAGTCTCAACAGAAGCAATCTTTAGGAGGCTTCCAAAGAGAATTGGCTGAGTGACCCGCGCGGTACACACTGTCACTTCTCGCTCGCGCCCTAATAGCGTTCCAATTTACAGAGGACCTGCGTTTTCCCGCCTCCCTGAGAGCTGGCTTTATTGTAAGTTCGAACTCATGAACTCACTGCTTGTCCTCCGAAACCTTGAATCGCAGCAGTACATAGGCAGTTTGCTCACCGGAGATCAAACCATGACATGTATCAAAAGCAACAATGACGTCTATTTTCGTTTCAAGTGTCTTTAGCAGGCATTAGATGTCTTAGATGTTGATAAACTAATATACTAGAGTGAAATTTAGTCAAATTGTCATGTGAAAATGTACAACTCTTACAACCACTACCACAGTTTGTAATTGTTTCTTAGAGACGGTAGAGAGGTGCATTTTGTTTTTGGCTGTCAGTCTCACTGACTCTTTAATGTTTAGGATTTTATATAAGTGTGATGTTGGGCAGTCAGTGTACACTATTAAATCTGCTGGGTAAATTAAATAGATTAATGTAAGTGATTGAGTGTTTTAGTGTTGTTTCGTTAGTTCCGCCTAAATAACTAAAAATGAATGTATTTTTGGCTTTATGTGAGAATGAGAGATGGCTTAAGGCATTTTTAAGGGTAGGGCGGTAGTAGTATACCAGGATGAAAAACCAGGATGAAGGCTAGAGCCTAAAAGTTCTTAATTCTAGTGTGTGGTTACTACTCGTAGTAGTTGATTGTAGTAGCAGTAGTGGTAGTAGTACTAGTAGTAGTAGTAGTAGTAGCAGGAGGAGTAGTAGTAGTAGTAGTAAGAGTAGGAGTAGGAGTAGGAGTAGGAGTAGGAGTAGGAGTAGGAGTAGGAGACTAGGAGTATTATTATGGCCCTTGTGGTGGTTTGGTACAACCACCTTGATAAGACGTAAAAAAGTGATAGAATTTATCTAAAACCATGACAACACTGTTAAGAGCAATGTGGTGAATAATAATGACTTAGTAGAAATAGTAATCGAATCACGAATATTTGTAATAGTAGCAACAGTAGTAGTAGTAGTAGTAGCAGTAGTGGTAGTTTAGTAGCAGCAGTAGTAGTAGTAGTCGTAGCAGTAGTAAGTAGCGGGTACTTACAGTGTTTTCGATTTCTAGCTGCAACAACACAGAGACACACATGAGCAATTACATGGCCGAGGTTGGTCCTGGGGGGTTACCATCTCAATGGCAGTAGTAGCATTAGTAGCAGCTGCTGCGAATAGGTCAAAATGCATGAATCTGTTGATCTTTTTTTGGGGGGGAAGCGCATATATCCATATAGTCGCACGAGGTCTGACATCGTTGGCAGACTGTCCAACCCGCAAAAGCGCGGCAAAGAGTAAAAAAACCATAGATCTTTAAGGGGGGTAGCATATATATAAATATATGAATATATATATAAAGTTAAAAATTGTATAGTTGTATGAATATACAATCATATACAGTAATTGCATAGTTGCTGGTTTAAAATAGTTACATACTTATATAGTTACACACTTATACATGTAAATACATATATATATATATATAGAGTGTGGAACGCCCTGGGGGCCCCGTATTTACAGTGTTTTATGGGGTTTTTACTTATTTTATGCATCCACACTGACGGCCGCACGATGCACTTGCTGAGGCTGTGACCTGAGTTCCAACACTTCGTGACTGTTGTTGTCTTTGAGTTTTCGTGCAAACAGATTGCAGTATCTCATCTGCTCTGCTGTTCTGTTTTTTCTTCACGGATCGCTGAGAGCGCGTTATCCTGTCTTTGGTAAGATCAGATGACTTGATANGTCTTTGAGTTTTCGTGCAAACAGATTGCAGTATCTCATCTGCTCTGCTGTTCTGTTTTTTCTTCACGGATCGCTGAGAGCGCGTTATCCTGTCTTTGGTAAGATCAGATGACTTGATAGCAGCAATGTGACATCATATAAGCTAGTAGTCAAGCTAGCTATGATACGTGCACAATGCTGCTTGCAAAAGCTTTCTATCTACAAAACCAAGAGTCTCCTGCGTGTCAGGATGAGCGAGGGCGACTCGAACTCGTCCGCGTGACCGCAGAGAAACACATAGTAGTGACGAATTGTCTCGCTTTCAGCGAGAGGACGGCTTTTTCATAACCTTCATGACCTTGCTAGAAGGTTTTTTGCAAGCATAAGCGGAAGACGCAGGACGCGCGTGAACCTGCGCTTTCTTCATGGTCTTCTTGTGGGCGGAATGTGGGTTCAAATGGAAGGCCTCATTCTGGATAACAAGCTCATTGTGGCGTTTTGCGTACACGAGAACATAGAACCGGTGCGTGCGGGCATTCATCGTATTCATGGTGCTCGCGTATCCGCGGAACCAAGAAAAGATCTGTTCCGAGATCGATGTGTTCACATTGCTGAGACGCCGACTCAGGCGAAGATGATTGTAGGGTGAGCACTTGCATGAGTCACAATGCCCTTTCGCATGAAACTTGTCCACAGCCCAATAGCGCACCTGATTCAAATCCTCTGTGCGCTCTGCTGCAGACAGGAGTGAGCATGCACGGTCGTACACGACACAATCAATGTGAGTGTGCACGCCAGTGGTTCGGCACAATGTTGTCAAGGCAATATATCGTTATTCTCCGGCTCGCGCATCTCGGATACTGCCAAAATGAGGCCTGTGTCTGGATCTGTTATCATGAACCAGCCGTTGTGACTGAGCTTGATGTGTCCGTCCTTTCTAGGGCGCCCACCACGCGAGGGTGGTGCATCGTAGCACTTTGTCGCGATCTTCTCGTGGCCGTCCATGGCGACCGTTTTGACCCTGTGTGTCATCATGTCGGGGATGGCTTGCTCATGCCACCAAGTGTCATACTCCTGGAGCAGGCGAGAGGACAAGGGGTCGTCAATCAAAATGGACATATGCCGCGACATTCTCGCTTGCCGTGCAAGCACGCCCCACATACTCTCGCATTCTTGCATAACAATGCAAAGGAGTCTGGCATGGGAGTAATCGAGACGAAACCGAGCATGATCATGATCCTCTGGCCAAATGAATCCAGCCTGCGCCCATGCGATAGCCCTGATGGAAAGGTAGCCACGGAACTGAAGTGCATCATGGTACTGCAAGAATTCTACATCAAACCCAGTCGATGCCGTGATGAAGACGTACTTTGCATCACTCAAGATCATGGAGTTCAGCTTCTGACCACCAACCAACCTGAAGTTGTAGTAGTGCTGAGAGCGACAAGACTTGCTAGTGCACCTCATGCGGACNGTGATGAAGACGTACTTTGCATCACTCAAGATCATGGAGTTCAGCTTCTGACCACCAACCAACCTGAAGTTGTAGTAGTGCTGAGAGCGACAAGACTTGCTAGTGCACCTCATGCGGACGTGGTGTGCCCTTCTGACTCCAGACACACCGTAGATGATGGCATCCAAAGCAGGCTCGCGCTCGCATAAAGAGGCTCCGCACCACAGACAAGTCGTACACGGGCTGATGATGCGCTGGGTGTGTTCGTCCGAGTTGGTCTCGCCACCAACGCTTCCTAGAAGATTGTAAGCGGTCTCATCAGGTGGCACCTCCTCATGCAGAGCCACAGCGAACTGGAACCAGGTCAGATTCTCTAGCTCAGAGCGCAACGTTTGGAAATCATCAGGAAGCATCCATAGGCGACGTTGTCCGNTCTCATCAGGTGGCACCTCCTCATGCAGAGCCACAGCGAACTGGAACCAGGTCAGATTCTCTAGCTCAGAGCGCAACGTTTGGAAATCATCAGGAAGCATCCATAGGCGACGTTGTCCGGCGGTGGAGTCGTAGATGGTGACTTTCTCTTCGTCATCAAACACGACTGCGATCCAGTGTCCAACATCTTGATCGAGCTGCTGATGGCACAACCACTGCTCACCGGAGCCCACCCGCTCAGGTGCAGGTTCGATATCAGCATGCGTGAGTCGATAATTCGAGTATGTCGGTCGCTGCGAAGAGAAGATCATGGCATCATTGAAATCCTTTGCAGACATAGGACCTGTGTGATCGCACAGACAAGACAGGTCACAATCTCTCTCCATTGAGGCAAGAGCATTCAGCAGACAGCACCCGTATGATGTGACGACTCCTGTACTGTTCTCCCAATGCAACTGATCTCGCCGAAGAGCGATTCGCATGAAAGAGCGCGTCAATGTCGACTGTGGCCACGTCTTGATCTGCATGGGCACGAGAGTATCCGTGCATAGGCGACATGCTTCAACTACGAGAATCTCACTTTCCAGATCAGTACAGTGAACATAAGCGCCGTCGTACAGAAGCATTCAGGCGATCTCCAACGCTGCTGCGGACGATATTCAGCAGCTCGTTCTCCTCAAAGGATAGCATTGCGGATAGCCGACTGAATTCTGGATTGCGTCTGTCACCATAGATCTGCTGCCAGGGAGCAGCGAATGTCTGACGCAGTAGCAGCGTCGCTGCCTTCTGCACTTCAGCTGCCAGTTTCAACAGGAAAGGCAACTCTAGAGAAGGTCGTCCACCGTAGAAGATGCGAATTATCTCGACTTTGGCCTCAGCAATGCCTACATCAGCATAACGAGCAATTGCTTGTCGCCACGCATCGAAGTTCACGACGAAGTTCATCAGCATGGGGAATTGGTCNTAGAAGATGCGAATTATCTCGACTTTGGCCTCAGCAATGCCTACATCAGCATAACGAGCAATTGCTTGTCGCCACGCATCGAAGTTCACGACGAAGTTCATCAGCATGGGGAATTGGTCTGCGTCCAGCAAGCCACATGTGTCGAGTTTATGATGCAGGAGTCGCGGATGACAACATGGTGCGTCGATCTCCACACAGATCCTGGAGAAGGCAGCGAACCGTGCTTCCTTGGTCAGCTTCTGACCAGCCATGCCTCTGACCATGAAACGTCCATAATGTGGTAGCTTGTAGTACTCTACATCGATCAAGGGCAGGACCTGGTGCTCGGGGGAATTACCTCGTACACGGCGAATGTAAGCCTGAAGCAAGGATTGCCGACGATCTGTACCTGCAGCTGCATAAAACTCAAGGTTGTGGATGTCTACACGTTCCGTCATGCGGCACACGGACAATCTCCCCATGTTGCCATCAGTTCCGAGACTACGATGCTGGATCATAGCGAGTCGCTGCTGCTCAAAAGCGTTTCCGTCCCACTTATCCTGAGATNAGACTACGATGCTGGATCATAGCGAGTCGCTGCTGCTCAAAAGCGTTTCCGTCCCACTTATCCTGAGATTGCATGATCGCGAAAGGACATCCCCAAGAAGCCCATGAGCCGAAGACAGGGGCACCACCGAGGTCATTCATAATGGCCACCACCTTCTTCCAGTCCACAAGAAGCTTGTGGAAACACGAGACATCCATCTGCTGAAAAAGCTTGCAAGTAGCAGCATCTATGGCATCCACAAAGTAAGACAATTTTGTTCTCTTGCCCTTTTGCGAACCAGCACAACCGGGGATCTCTGGCAACTTCTGCAGGAGATATTCTTTGATAACCCTTCGCTGAGGCGTGTTTGCATGAACCTTTTCCAACAGTGTCTCTGCTTCGTGCGTGATGTCAATGACCGTTCCTGGCGGAGGTGCTTGGCTGCCAGCAAGACAAGCAGATAGCCAGTCCGTGTCTCTCACCAGATCGGGATGCACTTGGCGAAGATCATGGATCATGCCCATGATGTCCTGCTCTGTGTTCTCTTGGAAAAACGGAATGCACCAGTCTCTGAGGTAGATTGCGGCCGTCATAGGGTGGGAGAGGAAGCGTGNCATGATGTCCTGCTCTGTGTTCTCTTGGAAAAACGGAATGCACCAGTCTCTGAGGTAGATTGCGGCCGTCATAGGGTGGGAGAGGAAGCGTGTGAGCTCATCTTGCGGTATGAGCTTGTGTATGCCCCGCGAGTGGTCGACCTTGCTGTCATCAGCGGCAAAGGTGGCCTTGCCCATGATGAAGGCGACGACCCGACGCCGCAAATGCTCCAAGCTTTTGTTCCGTTCTTGTGTCTCCTCGATAATGGGTATGTTCTCGAAATTCAACTCTTGCACTTTCATGGCCGCACCGAATCTTCTCTTGCTGGTAAACCCGAAGTTTACCCGGCAGTCGATCTCTTCGTCGACGATGAACCTCTTCCACACATCGGCTACGAAGCGTCCTCGGCTTTCCATCTCCTGGATTCTGATGTTAGCCTTATTCCATGCAAGTTCTGCAGATTTTCTGAACTCGACGCGATCTAGAAAGACGCCACAATCCAGGGTGGCACTTGCGATGTCACCGAACAGAGCCCTGTCCAGTACTGCCTCCATGCCTTTGCCGTCCCCTCCGCCGCCAATCTGAAAGATGATCTTACCTGTGCACTTCTTGAGGAATGCAGCCTGCATGAAAGACAGCTTAAGCTGGAAGAGGTGAGGACTTTGGTAGTAGACCGACTCGATGAAGATGCGCAGACGCTCTCTCACGACCTGTGGATTCATATCAGGATAGTCCGAGGCATGGTTTTCCCAGAAGAAGTTGTACGTCACCTTGAGATAGCAGTTGGCATGGGGAAGCTACATTCCAATGCTCATCAAGGAAGACATCGCGAAAGCAGACTCCACAGGATACCGGCATCGGCGAGTCCCATGCCACGAGGAACAGCTTGGTCAAGGTCTTGGCCGTACTTTCCAATTCCAAGTCTTTCCGGAACTTTGCAATCATATCGGCCACACGTCTAGTCCAGCGGGCATGCCAGGCCTTGTTGCTGGTCTTGACGCGCACATGATCGCTGTTGTTCTTGGCAACATCCTTCATGGTCTGTAAGACAGGTCGGTCTACTTCCTCTAGATCGCCTAGAATTTCCGTGAGATGAGGTCCAGCTTCGCTCCATGACCACGCGACCTGTGCATCCTGTTCCTGTAAGGACATGGCAAGTTGAATAAACAAACCCTCCAAAGCGAGCAGCAAGTCCCAAGCCTGGATGGACAAGGAGCCAGCCATGACCCATGCGCCATCCTCGTAATGGAACACCTGTCGCTGATGAGCTCGCCAAAGGTTGCCCTCCAGCAGCATACACACAGTAAGCTGTTGCATGTTGCTTGGCATGTAGTTCGCACAGTCCATGTCAGTGATGAACTTCGCCAGGATCAGTAGCTTCTGTGCATCGACAGTGAGATGTCCAAACCGTACTAGGCCATCACGTTCATATGCATCAACCACTTCCATGAGGCTTTGTTCACGAGTGGGTGGTGGAACTGGAGCCGGGGCTGGAGGGCGGGCTGCATGCTCATCTTGCACGTCGGAGAACGCACGAAACCTGAGTGAGTGGCATCGAAGGACGACTGGGACGAAGTGCAAGGAAACTACATGATTCCATACAGCAGACCTTTAAGTAAGTTCGTGACAAATCTGCTCCTCGCAAACGTTTTCGGGGTGGTTGCACGCTTGGATCGACCGGAGTCAATGGACGTTCATCCCCGGCATTGGCTTGCGACTGCCCCTCCGCCATAAGCTCTTCTAACTGACGCTCAAGGGAGTCGCGTGATGGAGCGCTGGAAGCCATCTGGTATGAACGGAACAGCGCTAACGGTCGAGATACGAAATCTAGCTGAGGCTCGAGCTGACACGTGCTACAGTCAAGCATATCTCGTGAACATGCTGACATTGCCTCGAGTGGCTCCGGCTTCCCGTTCGAATGTCTCACTCCAACCGGGACTCCGACCATTTACATCGGCAATGTTGGCACCCCTCGTCCGGCTTCTTGAAGACCTCACAAGGACGACACGTCTCAATGGACTCTCGGATCTGTCGGAGTTAAGGCCTATCACAACATTCCGAAGGGCACGTGATTTCGCAAGCACCAAAGTGCAACACAAGCGGCATCACGATGTATCCAAACCAGCCATTCCCCGAGCAGACACTCGTTGAAGCGCTACACAAGTTACCCAAACCAGCCATTCCCCAAGCAGACGCTCAATTCCACAAGCACTCCATCGAGCGATACACAGGTGGCATCGCAATTTGTCCGGAGCAGCCATTCCAGAAGCCCTCGTACGAGCGATACACAAGTGGCAGCGCAATTTAGCCAAACCAGCCATTCCCCAAGCAGGCGCTCAATTCCACAAGCACGCGTTCGAGCCACACATGCGTGGTATCATTGCATTTCAGCGGACCCCAAGGGCATACTGAATCGCCAATACCAGTTGCATGCTACTTGACTGTTTGAAGCTTGGACTCAAGGCGTTTTGAAAGCACGCCCAAGGTTTTCAAGTAACTATATTCTTCTGTCTCTTTCGCTCTCGCTCTCTCTCTCTCTCTCTCTCTGTCTCTCTCTCTCTCTCTCTCTATCTCTCACTCTCTTGCGAACAAGAGAAAGATGAAAGAGCGGCAAAGATTCACGAGGAGAGAGGACAGGAAAACAAGGGGACAGGGAACAAGGGGACAGGGGACACTGGGGACAGGGACAGGGGACACGGGGACACGGGACAGGGACAGAAGCAGGGGACAGAGGACGGAGGGACAAGGGACAGGGGAACAGGGGGACACGGGGACAGAGGACAGGGGGACAGGGGGACACGGGGACAGGGGACAAGGGGGACAGGAAGCAAGGACAGAAACAAAAAAGACAGCGAGTGCAGCAAATGCGCTTCCCCTTTGTTGGACCCAAGCACGGGCAGTGCTTCTGAGTCAGTCTTACCGAGCCAGAAAACATTAAAATACTTAGTTCATGCCATCGTTGTCTACACTAAGATACTCCTCGTTTGGAGCGTTAAACTGGTCGTCTATCAGATGGCACTTCTCATTCGGCCGCATCACTTTGCCTCGGGTCTTCGACTGGTCGTCTTTCGGATGGTGATTCTTGCTCCGCCACCAACGGTTGCCGTTGTTGCGATGCCACCACGATCTCCCATAGTAGCCTGTGTTACGTGCATGGTGTTCATCTCTCTTCTTCTGCTTCCTGGCTTCTTTTTTCTCTTTGGTCTGTATCTCCAACCGCTGCTGCATGAGACGGACTCTCGCGAGCTGCAGCTTAAGTTCAAGCTGTCGATTTTGATCTGCAACAAGAGTAGAATCATTCTTGTGGTCGTACACGTCGGTCTTCACGGCATGGCCCTTCTTGATACTCTTGCTTGCAGCCTTTTTCTTTGCAGCTTGACCATCGCGGTTGTTCCTGCCACTATCATGTTTTGTTGTTTTTGGCGCTGTCTTTCACAGAGGAACATACACATCTATGAGCGCCCCATTTGCCGCAATGCGTGCAACGAGTCCGCGCCATCAGGGAAGATAACGCGTTGAACGGGAAATGTTACTGAGAAGTGAAACGATGGCTGCATCCGGAATGGACTGTTCTCATGCTGGTTTGTGTATGCTGACTAACCTCACTTAACTCCATACAGAAGCGCGTCAACCTACCAATTATACAGAAGCGCGTCAACCTACCAATTAAGTGCTAGCCGATGTGCGCCACGAAGTAAGGCTCGCACCTGCAGCGGAGAGCTGATGTTCAACATAACTTTCGCTAAGGATGTTCATCTATGACTAGCTACTGTGCATATAAGTGTAGACATACAGAGGTATGAAGACCGATAGACAAGCATCTTCGGGCACGTGTAAGCACGTAAGCACGGACATGTATCTGTATCTATATGTGCAGATAGACATATACATAAGTTTAGGCATCCACGTCTATACGNGTATGAAGACCGATAGACAAGCATCTTCGGGCACGTGTAAGCACGTAAGCACGGACATGTATCTGTATCTATATGTGCAGATAGACATATACATAAGTTTAGGCATCCACGTCTATACGTGTGTACACATGTATGAAGGCATAGCTACGCGAGCATGGACATGCAGATTCATATCAACATAAGTAGCAGTAGAAGCGTACGGATAAACAGAAATGTGCATAGATATACAGTTATATGTGTATGCTTTCTACTCCCTCACAGAAACGTGCATAGTCGCACAATGAAATGTGTGTGTATTCTAGTCCTTCCCGGGAGGGCTAGCACGCACGCACGTACGTGGCTGGGAGGAAGTTTAGGAAAAAAAACCTTCGAGGGGAGGGGGGAAGGGGGGATTGGAATGGGAGCCAGCACGTGCAGTGGTTTGTTCAGAGGGAAAGACAGGGGGGGGAGGGGGGGGGGGGCCCC
>BGNK01006088.1:376-12385 GCA_003297005.1 Symbiodinium sp. clade A Y106
GGAAGGAGTCACGGCGACCACGGAGTATGAGCAGGATGCATAACCTTGCTCGAATTAAATTGGAAGGGCTATATTCATGCAGAAGGATTGCACATGACAAGGTTCCCCATAAGCCTTGCGAAAGTTCATATTGAAGGCTGATGCAACCGAAAAACACAAGTCCGGAAGGAGTGGTAAGATCCATAGATCCCTTCCTGGACACCGTGGCATCGTACTCTAGATCCAAAGCCACGGCCTTGNGCAACCGAAAAACACAAGTCCGGAAGGAGTGGTAAGATCCATAGATCCCTTCCTGGACACCGTGGCATCGTACTCTAGATCCAAAGCCACGGCCTTGAGGCCCTTTCGACGAAACGTTTTGGCGACTCGGCCCACACCAGCAAAGATCTCTATGAAATCGTACTCGTGTCCGGGCATATCAAGCTGTGATTCAGGCAGCCAGGAGATCAATAGAACAAGAAGNAAATCGTACTCGTGTCCGGGCATATCAAGCTGTGATTCAGGCAGCCAGGAGATCAATAGAACAAGAAGTATCAAGGCCTCATCACCATCAATACATCAGCCCTGGAGAGAGAGAGAGAGGAGCGAGAGAGCGAGAGAGAGAGAGAGAGAAACGACTGTAAAGCACAGAAGAATTACATATATATATATAAGAGGTCTATAATTTATCTATTAGGGTTTAGGGTTTAGGGGTTTAGGGTTTAGGGTTTGCGAATTACTTAATTAATGTACTATGTGCCCAAATACAGGTTGTAGCTNTTTAGGGTTTAGGGGTTTAGGGTTTAGGGTTTGCGAATTACTTAATTAATGTACTATGTGCCCAAATACAGGTTGTAGCTGTTGCAGGACAGATTCCTTGGGCGCTTGTAGGCCAACCAGCCTCCGAACTACAAGGTCCATGTCCCGTTGCTTTACCATTGCGGTGGCACTGCAAAGATACTCGAGACCGCTCGGTATGTGCATGCACAGTTGCAAACCCTGGCTAGGTGAATTAAGTAACCTTGTATTGAGCCCATATACCCTAAAACCCTAGGAGAGGTAACCCGACATATAAAGGAACTCTCCCTATGTACCCTTTAACCTCTATACAACCACAGCCTACACCAACAAAATCAGAACAATTAATTATAAGTTGTATNCCCTAAAACCCTAGGAGAGGTAACCCGACATATAAAGGAACTCTCCCTATGTACCCTTTAACCTCTATACAACCACAGCCTACACCAACAAAATCAGAACAATTAATTATAAGTTGTATGAAATAATCTTTCAAGCGGGGATACATCTCCGAACTAGGAAGCATGCACAGTTGCACAGACACTGCAGAGCCACTGACATTGCGAAGGTATTCAGCACTGCACCAGTGTATAACAACACAACACAAATATGGAAGCATGCATGCATGCATGCAGTGGCAAAGCGGTGCGAGCAGGGGGGGGCAACACCTGGAGCTTTGGCTGAGGCCAGCCCGCACTTCATCGCCGCTGCTGAAGGAGGCATCCTGAACCTGGGCCATACACAGACTGCACGTAGGAGTCTTCTAAGTTACGTNGGGGGGGCAACACCTGGAGCTTTGGCTGAGGCCAGCCCGCACTTCATCGCCGCTGCTGAAGGAGGCATCCTGAACCTGGGCCATACACAGACTGCACGTAGGAGTCTTCTAAGTTACGTACCATGCATGCAGTTCAATTAAGATGGTGAGCTCTGCAGAGACATGCAGGTATAGACTGTGTGATTGATCGCGACTTTCTTCTGCGCTGCAGCAGCATCGGATTTGTTCTTGCAAGCATGCAACGTCTTGCACGGTTTTCCGTGCACTCATAACAAATTTCCTGCAAATGCTGGCATATGGCTAAACCACAGTCAGCTGAAACGGACTGGCCCATGCACTTTCGAGGAACGATCGGTAATTGTAGATTACTTCAGAGCTAAAGTTCTGCAGGTGAAGGATTCAATGCATGGGTTTGGGTTCAAGGGTCCCCAACCCCAAACAACAACACCACTAAACCCTAACAAACCCTAAACCTAACAAACCCGAAGCCCTAGCAAACAAACCCTAAACCTTCACAAACCCTAAACCCTAGCAAACCCTAAATCCTGGCAAACCCTAAACACTAGCAAACCCTAAACCCTAGCAGACCCTAAACCCTAACAAACTCTAAACCCTAGCAAACCCTAAACCCTAGCAAGCCCGAAACCCTAAGAAACCCTACAGCCTAACAAACCCTAAACCCTAACAAACCCTATAAACCCTAGCAAACCCCAAACCCTAGCAAACCCTAAACCCGAACAAACCCTGAAGCCTAACAAACCCTAGAGGGTTTATTAAATCACGGGTCTGTAGGGTGTTATATAGAGAAGCTACCACTTGGCAAACGACAACCATGGCTATTTAGGGTTAAGTGTTTCGGGTTTGCATAAGTTCAGCTATATTAATCAGTTCCATCCCGACAGTATGTGCCTTGGGGCTCCACTAGGAAACTACAGGCTCCTCAAGAAGTCAGACTTGACCCTGTTCATTTGCTCCGCAATTGGCGGGGTGTAGCATGCCTCCGCATCGTCCAAGATCTTCGCCTCAGTGATTACTATAAAGGGATGGTGGAAGGACTGCACATGCATAAGATCGACAACAATTGGTTCAGTGTTTAATGCTGCTCTCAGAATCAGACCGCTTTTGCAGCAACCGCAATAACCGATTCAATCGACACGTGTGGCGCTGAGATGTACAAGACCTCATTGTTGCAACACAGAATCTAGAGTATCTGCATGCACATATATAGCACATGCATGCGTGCACACATGCTGCGCACAAACAGAGAATGAGGATACCACCTGTCGCCCCTTGTCTTCGCCAACTCTGCATTTCACACCCACACCGCCCCGTGTCCAGTACACCGACAACTCGGCATGCTTGAACTGGGGGACCGGGGGCCGCACAGGTCTCTTGCCCTTGGGCGCAACACCATCCACACCCGGCTTGGTCTTTTTGGTCGACGGCTCGCCCGCACTCGCATCGGCAACTGGTCGCTTTCCTTTCGGCTTCGGGGACGGCTTCGGGGTGGCACTGCATGCGACCTCCTCCTCATCCCTAACCGCTTTGGCCTTCTTTGCTCCCTTGCCCTTGCCCTTGCCCTTCCCTTTGGACTTCTTCTCCGGCACGTGTTCGGTGGCCCCTTGCCCACCCCGGCCCGTTGCGGAACCACGGCCAACCTCCTCCTCAGCGGATTCACCCTTCTCGGTAGCTTTGGAACCACGCCCACGTCCTTTGCGCCCACCCCGACCCCTTCCACCAGGACCGCAGCTGGCCTTGCTTTCGGTCTCTTCTGGCTCAGCGGATTCATCCTTTTCGGGGGCTTTGGAACCACGCCCACGCCCACCTCCCTTGCGCCCACGGCCCCTGCCACCACGACCACGCCCACCCTTGCCCCCAGGCTTGGAACCCTCCTCCTCATCCTCCTTGTTGTCGGCTTCTTGCTGGGATTTGAGCATGTCTTGGTTGGCTTTGAGGAGGACAGCCTGCTCAATGGATATGAGAATCACAGAGCCGGTGTAACACATGCATGCANGCAGTGGAATGATCGACTAGAACGCCCTATTATTGAAAGCACGTGCCTCCTGCATATACTTCGAAAGCCTTGCCTTTGCCTCTTCCGGACTCGTCGGAGGAGCTAGAATCTCAGGGGCTTCCTTTCTCCCATCCACAACATCCTCGGCATCCTGGATCGCCTTGTTCACCAACACCTATGGGGCGGGGGGGGAAGCGGGTTTGTATATACATGCATGCACATGCACATGCATGCATGCATGTGCGCACATGCACATACACAAAGGATCACTAGGGTAACGTGCAAGAGTACTTGCATGGAAGTATGATCCATACATGCGTTTTAATAATGGAGCATGCACCTCAACCAAAAACTTCTTCAACTTTGAAGCCTCCTCAGTAGGAATGTCGACCTGATCCTTCGAATCTGGCTCCAGGCTGGCTGCGGATGGCGCTGGGGCTGGATGGGTTGTGGCGGCATCTTCGAGCGGTAGGGGCTTGGCAGCAATATCAAGAGTCTCGGTCGAGGAGCTCGGCTCTGCTGGCGTTACACCTTTAGAGATAACCCTGCATGAGCCAAGCACCTTAGGTCCTTCATCATCCGAATCGGAAATGTCCACGGCATAGCTACACTCCCTAATGGCTGCAGCGATTGCTGCCCCATCATACACCTGTGTCTCCACGTGGTCCACCATCCCGACTCCTTAATTCAATGAGGCGACGTGGGGTTGGGAGTTAATACATAATTGCTAGAGTTGTTGTGGGTTTCTTGTTAAACTGTTAGGGGATCTTGAAGGTTAGATACCTGTGTATATAAGGGGTTTAGGGTTTAGGGTTTAGTCTAGGATGTATNACCATACTGTCACTATGCTTGTCTAGGGTTCAGATTCGCACTATAGATATCGAGCTAACAAATCCACTACGAGGCATCTGTAGAGTTTATATAAAACAAAGTTGTTCGAGCTGGGGTCTATCATTTGTACAATATCCTCAATCGGACTTACCATATACCCTGGGTCGGCCGAGGGTTCGAATAGCAATTAAACTATTTCCGTGCATNAGTTGTTCGAGCTGGGGTCTATCATTTGTACAATATCCTCAATCGGACTTACCATATACCCTGGGTCGGCCGAGGGTTCGAATAGCAATTAAACTATTTCCGTGCATATGTATATATATATATATGCAGAAAGAGGACCGTCCCAGCACTTTGAGTACGAACATGTGCATGCATATGTGCTATGTACTCTATCAGCTATAAACCCTGTTCCCTAAACCCTAAACCCTATTTAAATNTATATATATGCAGAAAGAGGACCGTCCCAGCACTTTGAGTACGAACATGTGCATGCATATGTGCTATGTACTCTATCAGCTATAAACCCTGTTCCCTAAACCCTAAACCCTATTTAAATTGGATTAAGCTGAGGAGCCTTTGCGCTTCAGGGCGTTTCGGGCTTCCTTCTCTCTCCTCGGCCAGGATGTGTAGAGTTCCGTGAGACGGCTTGTCATGTGAATGTCGGAGTATATGCGAGTAATGCAGTCTAGTGGCTTCAACTTGCTAAGCATCTCGTGAAGCACTTGGAGTCGCGAGGGGGGCTCCGGGTTTGGGCCCACACCGATGGAACCTTTCATTGACTTCGGGGCTGGGCTTTCCTCAATCTCAATGATCCCAGGTGCCGAAAGCGGCGCTTCGACGCCAGAGCCAGCCGCGCTCCCAGCCACAATGCTGGAACCTACTGGCCCCCCGGTTTCATCCTTCTCCTCTCCTTCATTTCCCGCATCCTCTTCATTTCCCGGATCCCCTTCCTCCTCTGCTTCATTTCCCAGCTCCTGTTCCTCCTCTTCTTCATTTCCCTCCTCCTGCTGCTCCTCGTCGTCGTTTTCATTCTCCGGAAAAGCAGGCTCAGCTGCCGGCTCCGCAACCTCTGCATTATCTGCTCCATCCACCAGATCATAATCTTCATCATCTAGAAGCTCGTCTCCCGCATCATCCTTATTGGCATGCATGCATGTATACAGGGCTTGAACATGCACCCATGTTAATTTAACATGCATGTGTGCAAGCATTGTACACACAACACATTCTGAAAAGTGGCAGCTAGAGGAGCATCTAGCTCATGGCACCTTTCGGGAGCCCAGGCCAGCAGCAGCTCCCGCTTCAGCTGCCGGAGATTCTTATCCTGGGCTCCAGGCGCTTCTGAATTATACAGAGATGTGCGTGCATGCATGTATAAGCACTATAGTCGATATATGTCCAGTGGCTGGGCTTCGGCTCTTGGAAGGAAGCCTACGAATAAACTGGCTGATCAGTTTTCNCTTGTTCTGCGGCTTGTTCAAGAGGTCCCAAAACTTGCGAACCTGCCGGGGCCATAGATATCGATCAAAGCAACCTAAAACAACCCGACGATTTCGCTGCAATTCATAAACCCAGTACAGAGCCTCCTTCCTCACAGCTTTCAGTGACGGGGTTCGTGGCGAAGTGCATGCGTTAGCCCATATGTTGAACATGGGCTGGAGCACTGAGTAGTTCAGCTTGGCATTTGTCATCGTTGGGATACCCGTTGCACTTGGAGAACTCCAAGTCAACAGCTTTGCCTCGAAAACAAATCTTCGCCTAATCCCTTCGTCAGCTTCCCATAATTCAGCCAGCCCTGCAAGGGAAGCATGCGGGATTTTGCCAACCATGGCAACTGCAAGCGAACAGGTGTCTAGACTCGACAAGCACAGCCCAAATGGCTATGATTTCCGGGTATTGGGTTTTGGCATGATCACTCCCAATATCAGACTGCCCACTGTAGCTTGAGCGAGAACCAGCCAGGGTCCCAACCGGTCGAAACCAATGTTCAGCTGGCTCAGTAGTCCACGAACCTGAAGATGAGAAACCATGGAGGGGAGACTACGTACATTTGGTAGGGGGGCATGCGCTGACCAATTCTCGCAAACTGTTCCGATGGTTGAATTATAATTGTTCTATATGATCTCACTCGACTATGCGCCAGGGCCCGATCCTGCGATCCATCTGCAGCTGCTCCTGAAGGTGGGCCAGCCTGCCAAAGCAGTCTGTGGGAGGGTCTTTGGTTGGCTCCATGCATAAATAGTATTCATGGCTTCGTGAAGTTGGCTTCTTCGGCAGAGTGCACTTCTGGAGTTCGTGCAGCGGGCCTCGTGAACGATATAGAAGCCACAGCACGTAGACGATGAAGTCGCCAAAGCCAAGCCTGCGTGCATATACGAGATAGAAAATATACTTAATACACAACCTAGAACAACTTACGACGAAGTCTGTGACTGGAGATGTCCATTATCGCATGGTCCCTGTTCATGGATGCTGGCCGGCCTGGGCCATAGATTCATGGAGATAATGTCGAAGTGGAAGAGGATCAAGACCTGGCCAAACAAGAGTGGGTATGCATGCTAGCTTGTGTACAATATGCATGCATGCACACATCACTTGCTTCAAGGACTGTTTTCAAGCGCTTGCAGTCCGATCCATATCAAGTAGGCTCCGGCTACTCGGTTGCCCATGCACAAGCCTGCCAACATGAACGTCAGCTGCATCCCTTCATATGCACTCGTACTTCAGTTGCTTGCTCATGCATGCTTTCTACGTTTGACGGAGCTTCTTCTCAGGTGGCGCTGGCTCCAGATCCGACGACGACGATCCCGATGAGAACATCTCAGTTTCATTCGGAGCCATAGACCCCGCCTATAGAAACCCCTAGGCAACCCCTATCAATCCTACTTAACTCACAAAGGATCTTGAGGATAGATCCTATAGTCCCGGCCTTTGGAACAATGTAGCAAAGCCTACCATACAAATCTGAAGCTTCACAGGGCTTTGGGAATCGTAGCAGGTATGTAGGCTTACGGCTTTTTGTGTTAAGATAGGGCCACTCTCTATTGCACCCATAAACTATCGACCCCAAGCTTGGTACCCCAATTCCTCTATATAGTGACTACCCATNGTCTCCATTGTAGTTCCTTTTTTTGGTTAACCAGTTTTATGGTTAGGATCCTATAATATAGTTTTTGGTTAACCAAAAAAACGAATTTTACAATGGAGACTATAGGTGTATAGTCACCCGAAACCCCGATAAAGCTTCCCTAAACCCCATACCGTAGTGTCTGTGTCACCGAGATTCGTGGGCAGCATCCTTGCTACCTGGGCAAAANTACAATGGAGACTATAGGTGTATAGTCACCCGAAACCCCGATAAAGCTTCCCTAAACCCCATACCGTAGTGTCTGTGTCACCGAGATTCGTGGGCAGCATCCTTGCTACCTGGGCAAAATGGAACGTGGTGCAGCCTATGGTTCCCCCCTAGCCCACCAAACATGCAGCCGAAATCACAAACCCATGGCTACCAGCACAAGCAGTTTGTAGCCCAGCTACCGTTGACTTGCTTCACATACAGCCCTGCCAGATGCTTTGCAACACCGTTGGAGTCGTAGTTCGAGCACACAGTTTTCACCATATCTGCAGTGAGCTCCTGTCCCAGNGTAGCCCAGCTACCGTTGACTTGCTTCACATACAGCCCTGCCAGATGCTTTGCAACACCGTTGGAGTCGTAGTTCGAGCACACAGTTTTCACCATATCTGCAGTGAGCTCCTGTCCCAGCGTTTGGGGGATAAACAAGTGTTTCACCCACATGAAACGTACGATGGACCTTCTCATCATGTGGATCTTGAAACATGACCGACTTCACGTCGATCCAAAACTGGTCTGGCAGGGAGTCGAGACCTGCCAGCGTGCTTTGTTTTGTTCNATAGTGGCGAACACTTGAAGCTACATTCCCCGCCTAAGCGCTCTGCCTGAACCTCAATCGAGCCATGATTCTTCAGCACACGCTGAAGCATGGCAAGGAAGAAACCCGCAAACGTCCGTGTGGGCACGAGCTTCGTGGCCACGGAGTTCTATTTGCAGTGCATGCGAAGCGACACAAATCAGTGCACTGCATGCTCGCAGCTTGTAGGCATGAGCACATGTTGGCACCCATAAGTGAAGAAAGGCCACTATAGAATTGCAACCTATCGGTGGATACCTGATGAACTGCAGATCTATCGATGGAGAACTGACAAATCCGAAGGTTGTTATGNACGCTCCGGCCTGAGCCTGCCGACTCATGCCGCCACAAACACAGAATCAGCCTTCAAGGTGTCCGTACAAGGCCCTGAAAACCCATTTCAGCCTTTGCACAAGATCGAAACACCAATTTTATAAGGCCGAAGGCTAATTCGTATTGCAAATGCACCTACGATCAGCCGAGGCTAATATTTCAGGTCGATCAAGAATAGCAGGTATATATATATATATATCCCTGCACAAAGAGAAAGAGCGAAAGAAGAAAGGACAAAGCAGCCCCGAGACCTCAACCTTGAACCCTGAATCCAAAGCACTCTGCTCTGCACCCTACAACCCCCGGGAAGCCTACACCCTCACCACGTTTCACTTTACGGTTTAGGACTTTTAAGGGTGAACATTACTAACTTGCGGTACAGTGAGAACCACAAACCCGAGGTATCATTAGCCCGGTAGCCACGGAATTCGTCCGCCAGCGCGTCGGCCTGCCATCTCACGGCCTGACATTCGGGGCCTTAACAATAGAATGGGGTTTGGGGGTATATAATAACTGATTCTATAGCCATGATAATGAACCCTCAAAATATTATTGCTAATGCTGGTGTTGACAGTACTCACCGCTTGAAACCTACGGCTTCTGCCAAAATGCTCTGAGTGTTGAGGCTCAGGATGTCGGGAGTGAGTTCAATCCAAGACATGCCCTAAACCCTAAACCCTAAGCCCCAAAACCCTGAACCCCTAAACCCTCACTCCTAAACCCTAAGCCCCTAAACCCCTAGCTGGAAGCTTCACAGCTTTACGGTTGGAGGACGGTGACACATCCGAGTCCCTCGAAGACAAAGGGGTCCAGTGGTTTCATAGTTCCGTTAGGGTTTAAGGTTGAGGGTTTAGGGATCTATACGGGGTTTTATAAGCGCTCTAGGGCTTTAGGGTTTAAGGTTGTAGGGTTTATGCCTTCGGATACGGTTCAGGGTGTAGGGAAGTTTCTGAGCAACTAAGCAAGGTTTAGGCAACAAGGCGCTGCTTGTCGCCACTTCTCGAGGGCAAAACGGCTTTGGTGACACGGGGCTTCGATAATACTTGCAGCAGGGGCCTTAGGGAATGCTGCGCAGAGCTGAGTGCATGATGTATGCATAGGGAGGGACGTAAACCTAAATTTTGTACTTACCAACAGACGATTACCAACAGACGCTATGACTACGGTGATGATTATGATATTTTTGTCATTACCACATTATCAGTATCACTCATTACTATCATCAGTCTCCCGCCACTTGTGTATTGTCACCGCTCGGTTCTACCGGATGGCTCCCCACCCGAACACTCCGAGGGTTACCTTGTCTTCCAGGCTCTGGCCCCGTAAGTGGAGGGTTTGGGGATTTAGGGTTTAGGGCAGGAATTTCAGATAAACCCATGAGAGGGCTGAGTAGTCATGATTCCAGGCCTATTCCTGAGTTTAGGGGTGTCGGTCTCTTTGGGTGGGGATTCGGGGTTCCAGCGGGGCCAGCAAGAGGCCTTCAGAACGAAGCTTTGGCAAGCCTCCGCCCGAAATAAACACTGAGCTCTGCATGCCCTTGGAACTATACATCTATAACGTTTTGAAGCCGAAAACCGTAAACCCTTCAAACCCTCCAAACCCTCCAAACCACCAAACCCTACCGAATGTAGCGGAACCAGTTTCTTAGACCCACCGACTCGGGCTCTCAGGATTCAAAGTCGAGAGTCTTGTGATTTCTTGGCTCTGAACTCCGGAGCTGGGATCGATGATCATTTCCGTTCTAGATATCGGTCCTTGCCTCCGGAGCCGTTTCCGGCTCGGTGCTTCCCGGCCAAACGAGCCAAGGTAGGCTCTAGGGCTTTCGGGTTTATACTTAGGGGCTTGGGTTTAGGGCGCATTCACCACTGTCGAGAAGCCACCCTGACCAGTGTTGCCCTAAACCCTAAACCCTATACCCTAAACCCTTAAATCCTAAACCTAAATGGTGAAAGGGCAGCAAGGAATCGCAGGTTGCACCCCAGGGCTTTGGGCGCTGCTACTAGACACCCGAGCCCTGAAACCTAAACCCCTAAAGGCCCTAAACCCTAACCAGAAGCCTGTAAATCTATACACGCATATCGACCCTTATACCTAGACCCCTCAACCCTACAGCCCTGAACCGTATGCATCCTAAAATCCGCCCCTAGGCCCTAAACCCTAAACCCCTCGACCCTAATCCCCCTGAGCTCTAACCATCCACAAACCCATAAAAAGCCCACTATAAACCCTAAACTCTAAACCCTTAACCCTATAAACCCCAAACCCATTATAAACCCTAAACTCTGAACCCCAAACCCCTCAAGCCTCAACCCTAAGGCCCCGAATCCCCGTAATAACCCTAAACCTTCAAAGCCCTAAACCCTAAACCCCTTTATAGAACCCTTATGGATCCCTTTAAAGAACCCTTAAGGATCCCTTTAAAAGGAACCCTTATAAACCCCTTTAAAGGAACCCTAATGGACCACCCTTCTGGATCCCTTTAAGGAACCCTTATGACCCCTTTAAAGGAACCCTCATGGAACAGACCCTTTATAGGAACCTTTATGGATCCTTTTAAAAGAACCCCTAATCTGTAGCTTTGCAGCCTCGGGGTCCCAGGTGGCCGCCAAGGCAAGCGGGCTAGGCCAAACAATGGATGTTCCCACCTTGAGGTGGGTCTTAGGGGTTTAGGGGTATAGGGTTCCTTATTAAAGGGATTTATAAGGGTTCTACAGGGATCGATATAGGAGGGTTAGGGTTTAGGGTTCCCACCTCAAGGTGGGGTTTTTGGGTTCCTATAAGGGTTCCTAGATTTCTTTGAGGGTTCCTTTCAGGATTCCTAGAGTTTCTACAGGCGGGGTTTAGGGGTTTAGGGGTTCAGGGTTTACGGCTGTAGGGGTCTAAGGGGTGTAGAACCCTGGGCATCAAAATAGCCCAAAAGCCTTATATAGTATGGTCTTTGGGCCCAAAAGCCGTAATATATGAGTCCTTAGATCCCTAAACCCTATAGATCCATCCCTCTTAAGGACCACTTATCGATCCCTTTAAAGGAACCCTATATGAGTCCTTAGATCCCTAGTGGAAGTTAGGGGTTCAGAGGTTTTGTGTTTCGGCTCCGGGGTCTTTTCCTTGTGGTTTGGAGGGTTTGGTGTTTAGGTTTGGGGTTTAGGGTTTAGGGTTTGGTGTTTAGGGTTTGGGGTTTAGGGTTTAGGGTTTGGTGTTTAGGGTTTGGGGTTTTGGGTTTAGGGTTATAAGGGCCTCTCTGGCAGAAAACCTTGATGCGCTGAAATCACAGAATGGCTGCAGAATGGATGTGTCAAACCAACGTTGATTTCTGTTACTAGGAGAAATGAGTTGTTAATCCA
>BGNK01006088.1:12848-30834 GCA_003297005.1 Symbiodinium sp. clade A Y106
CCATTCCCAGTTCAGAGTGTTAATGGATGTTCCCGTAAGGTTCATTTCCAACATCCATTTCTATACTCCCTCACATCCATTTCCCAAACCTGGCTTCTGCCTGGAACGGGCCTTATAAGTTTAGGGTTTGGTGTTTAGGTTTGGGGTTGAAACGTCTGGAGTTTTGAAGCTTTGGCCTTTTAGGGTTTCGGGTGTTGGGGTGTGGGGTCTCGGGTTTCAGGTTTAGGGCCTTAGGGCGTTGGGTGTTGTCGGGTGATCGAGTTTTGGGGGTATGAATGTTAGGAGGGGTGCGAAGATCCTTCTAAGGGTTCCCACAGGAAGGTTTCAGGATTAAGGTTATAGGGTTCGGGCATTCTAGCATGGAAAGAGAACAGGCCTAAATATTGAAACCATGGGTTTGGGCTAATGGCTCATCACCTCGGAATGTATGTGCATAAATCAAACATGAATAGCAAAATTGTTGGTTCAACCATTATTAATATTCAAGCTGGGAAAGATCCATGTCGACACCTGACGCCTTAGGCGCCAAGATGCCGTCGCAGCGAGCATCGAGCGGAAACCGTTGCCGCTGTCCTGCAACAAAACACTATGGTTAAGGGTTCAGGGTTTATGGTGCTTAATGCCGGTCCAGTTTAAGCCTCTGGGTATAGGCGTCTAGGGCAAGTTTAGGGCTCAAGATTCAAGGCACAAGGGTTTGAAGGCCTGCATCTTCAGCCAAGGGATGTTCCCCGCGGCGTGGCCGGCTACTGTGCCCACCTTGGTTCGAGTTGGTCAAACGCCGAGCATAACTTAGACCTCTGATCAATGAGCCCCCTCCCTCAAAACAAATCCAATGCGGGCCATATCTTAGTACAGAACCAACCAAGCATTTGAAGAAAGGAGGATCGGCAAATGGAAGATAGTTCAAGCAGAGGTCTCCGGCCTCCATTACAGATTAGGCTTCGAGGGCTGAGGGACTGCATCTTGGTAACTCCGGGCCTTGAGAATCGACAGATTTGAACGCTGACTTTCCTCAAGGTAACAAGTATAAAACCATATATAGTGACCCCAGAAAGTTGGAACATGGATTTAGGATGATTCATGCTGGGATTCCCTATACTTTACTTTAAGAGCATGAGGCTAATGATGTTCCAACTTTCTGGCTTCTACCGTAAGACCACATGACCCGACGGGCAAGGCTTCGCAGATTCGGGATGTGCAGGTCCCGAAACCGCCTAAACACGTCTGATTTGCAATCGAGTTGCATAGTAACCAGCCCGCTCTTGCCATCCTTGGCGGTCAAATGACAGGGGGTTCCTAAAGATAGTGAAACTTACAAGGGTTTAACCGGCGGTATAGGCAGGTATAAGGGGTTTAGAAGCGTCGGCAAAACGTTTCTCTGCGAGGTTCCTACACTCTTTGCCCACTAGGGGGGTGTACAGATTGGGTTGAGGGTTGATGGCCACTTAAGGGCTTCGGGATCTATGTAGGGTTGAGGGTTTTGGTTTGGAGGTACGGGTTCGGTGTCTTGCACTCTTCAGCACCTACGGCCGAAGGTTCGAAAAATGACGGGTTGCTAAACCCGAAACACTCGAGTTAGGGGTTTTTGGATTTCCCAATACTCGAAGGCTCGCTCACAGGCTCTAAGTCTTCTGTATGGCTTTTGTGCCCAAAAGGCCTATATCTATGAGTCCCCAACTAAAGTTGTGAACTCCCCAATGTACAAGCTTCGTGTCTACACAGAGTTACACTCGTTCCCGGACATCCCATGCTTCTAATGGTCGCTGAAGTCGTACATCGAGCTCCGTCGACCAAGTATGTTGCGGCCCCTTCCTCCAAGGCAGCGCATACAAACGATGCATCCCTGCATGCCGTAGTCGCATTGTTGATTTGTATTTCGGCCATATGCTTCCCCTACACCCTAACCCCTAAATTCCCCTAAGCCCTTAACCCTAAACCGGGCTTTTAAAGCATGAGGGCTGCGGGGTACTAGTCATGGTAGCCAAGACAACGAAAACCCCAGGAAGCCCTTGGTTCGGGCTTGGCTCTACAGCCCAACGGGGTGAGAAGACGAACTCCTCAACCCTAAGAACCCCTGAACCCTAAAACCCTAAACCCTAAAACCCTAGAACGCAGAACCCTAAACACTACAACCCTAGAACCCGAAAGAGCGAGGCTTATAAGCCTTTATAGTAGCCCCCTTATAGTAACAATCCCTAGAGACCCCGTTTAAAGGGAGCCCCCAAAAAAGAGGCGAGAGGCCTTTCCAGCCTTGCCCGTGGACCAGACGCACCCGCTGCCAGGGGCTAAGGTTGGCTACTGCCCTGCGTGGAGCATCAACGAACTTGGGAAGGCTCCATGTACCCATGTAGTAGATACTTAAGCCTTAAAGGGGTCCCTAGGTAGGTACTTTAAGGCCTAAGTATCTACTACATGGGTACATGGAGCTTTTGGGGAACTTGGGAAGGCTAGGGTGTACGGTGTAGGGTTCAGGGTTTAGGGCATCTACGAACTTAGGAAGGTTAGCGGTGTAGGTTCTGTTGAGGGTTTAGGGGGTGTAAGGTTTATTATAGGTTTAGGGTCTAGGATTTAGCTCTTCGAGTTTACGGTTCTTAGGATTGCGAAGGGCTTGGGTTGATAAGGACTTCGGGCGTAAGGCTTAGGGTCTAGGGCTCAGCGCCTTAGTTAGGGTTTAGGGTTTAGAAGTCTCGAGCAACTATATCTTGGGCCTCGGGGGCGTTGTAGCTTATGACATTGGTCCTCGCACTTTCGGTTGAGTCAATTTAGGATCCTGGTCGTTTCGGCTTTCTGATGTTAGCTGAGCTGCTATTGCAGAGAGAATCCCTCATGGAAATCGTCTCGCTGGTTTTGAAACTACAAATCCCAAAACCTAAACCCTAACCTCGAACCCTTTAAACCCTAAACTTGAACGCCAAACCCTACAACCTAAACCCTAATCTAACCCCAAGCGGCCCAAGCCATAAACTTCCTAAATCCTCTTCCAGTCTCAGGCCTGTCAGCCATGCGGTATGCATTCGGCCAGGTGCGCAGAAACGGGCCACGGTAATGACCGTCCTGGTGGGCGTGCTGCCCAGAAAAGTGACTCTCAAACTCAGGGTGTTGCGGTTTGGGGTATATACGGGTTTCCTTTGAAGACCTAGCTCTGAGTTCATTTCTATTTGAAGCAGAAGTCCTTTAAGAACAAGCGGTACAAGACCCCACTTCAAGAGTGCTTCGGGGTGCCCTGTCCAAGTTTCGAGGCTTAAGCTTAAAAACTGGTCTAAACTTCCGAGCACATAGCTTTCAGTTAGACCTTCGACCCTAAGCCTTAAACCCTGCAGTCCTGCAGTAATCCCCTGCACCCTAAACCCAAATTTGGGCCCACGTCGGACCTTAGGGTCTTCGGCGTTGGGGCTTTGAAGGGTTTAGGGGTTCGTAGGGTTTGGGGTTTAGGTTTTAGGGTTTGGGGTTTCGGGTTCGTAGGGTTTGGGGTTTAGGGTTCGAAGGGATTGGGATTTTATGGCTCAGGGTTTCTTGCGCTGAAACCTGTGTTGCATCCTTGCAGAATGGGAGGCAAGTGCCTCAAGTTGTGCTTGTCAGCCGTTCGATGCAGCCAATCTCACTGGAATATGGCTGCTTTAAGAAGATTTATGATTTCGGTGGCTTAGGTTCCAATACGATTTAGGGGTGTAGCGGCTTAGGGCTTCAGGGGTTTAGGGCCGACACAGCTGCGAGAAAGTCGATCGCTGACTCCACAGGGGTTTAGGGTTTAGGGTTTACACGGGTCGAGCATCCTCGCATTCGAGCAGCTTCCACAAGAAGATCCTGGATGTGGAGCAACCGCTGCACTCGAGGCAAAGTCGTGGTCCTGGCGGCTGGTTGGGAGTGGTCTGCTCCACTGGCGGGAGCTGCGGACTTGCGCCGTCGTGGCGATAGCTGCCCCTCCTGCCGACGTCTGTTTGTAGCAGAGCTTGCATCTGCTCCGGTCCGCCATGCAAAGCTCCCAAGTCAACAGCTGACCTGCCACGCACGTCCCGTTTAGACCTCGCACTCGCTCCTTCCGCCCGGCGCAATAAGCCGATGACCT
Organism: Symbiodinium sp. clade A Y106; assembly: GCA_003297005.1. Classification (NCBI taxonomy): domain Eukaryota; class Dinophyceae; order Suessiales; family Symbiodiniaceae; genus Symbiodinium; species Symbiodinium sp. clade A. Next base: position 16,915 of record BGNK01006088.1, read on the forward strand.
CCGAGTACTCACCGGGACGAGGCCGCGCAGATCTATCAATTCTCGCCACTGCAGGAAGAAAGAATCTTCTTCTCCCATGCAAGCCATCATCAATAATGTCTGCCAGTCGCGATCCCAACAAAACACGTTGGCCCTCTTTTCAAGCAAGAGCCTGACGACTCCACCACGACCCGTTGCGGAAGCACGAAGCACCTGCAGCTCCCAAAGGGTCCCAGGTACTGTTATGGGGGATACTTTCCCGAAGCATAATAAAGCCTTGGTAGAAGAACCCCCTTACAGTTCCCGGATGTTTGTACTTATACACCAAAGCACTGCTCTTATTCTGAGGGTCGCTGTACTGCCATGGCTTCAAACGCACCAACGCAACACTCCAGAAAAACAAAAATACAAAACATCTACGAAAATCATATATGTCCTTACTCTCGGGATCGGATGCAACATGTTATTATACGTACTTTCGCGGCCGCCGCAGCCACGATAATCATCTTGGTTCCAAGGATTACGGCTATTGGGGGCCGGAGTGCGGTGCGACTCCACAAAGGCTAGGCTAGACCCCTAACCCTAAACTCCTAAACCCTACCTGCCCCATTTCAGGAACTGTTCTAGGTTCCCCAGTAACCCCTTCATCATAAGGGTACACTTTTTCCTAATACTCCGTTTAATAAGGAGGCCCCGAAATCAACAGTGCAAAAAGGGTCCCACTGAGGAACCCTGTGTTGGAATAACTTTACGAATGCATGGAACCCCAACCCCTCACCCCTAAACCCTGAACCCTAAAACCCTAAACCCTAAACCCCTAAACCCTAAACCCTAAAACCCCAAACCATAAACTCTAAACCCCTAAACCGTGTGGAAAACTGAGGGTCTGGCTGGTGCTCCAGGGCTGCCATGTATGACTGGAACCTCAGATCGCCAAGTTTCAACCCTAAACCCCTGAATTAGGGGTACCTTTAAAGGGATCCATAAGGGTTCCTTTAAAGGGGCCCATAAAAGTTCTATAAAGGGTTTAGGGTTTAGAGTTTCCGAAAATTAGGGGTACCATATTTTGGGGGTCCTTATAATAAGGATCCTACTGTACTATTCAGGGTACCATATTAGGGTCCCCTTTTTTCGGAAACTCCCATTTTGGCCCCCTTTAGGGTTTCCTGTAAAAGCCCAAAAGTTGGAAACCCAATAGCCTCAATCCTTAAGAGTAATGTATAGGGAATCCCAGCACTATTTGGCCTTAATCCGGTTCCCAACTTTATGGGGTTTACTGTACTATATTATAATTCCGTAAACTAGGGGTACCTTATCTTGGGGTCCTTATAAAGGGATCCTGCTACTTCGGGTACTATATTAGGGTCCCTATTTTCGGAAACTCCCATATCTTCAGATTACAAAGCTTAGGACTTAAAGAAAGACGTGCTAAGGCCACTCAGCCACTCCCCCTTCTGAAGGTGGTGGCGGCAAGGAAGAAAACAAGGAGACAGTGTTAAACAGAGAACCACGGCCCCTAGCTGACAGAAACGCTCGCAAACGAAGCTGAAGCCCATAAAACAGCATTCTAAAGTACCACCTGTAAAAGGGCCCTGTACTAAGTCCCAAAAAGCCTTTCTGTTAGAATTATTATAGATCCCGCAATTAAGAAGTCTTATACTAAGCCAGAGCCCCAGAACTTGCGGTAGAACTCTTGTAGCTCCCTTAAAGTTAAAACAATCTCTAAACAGCAGCAGATTACCGGGACTTGCGAGCTGAAAGACGGGAGGTACACTCCAGGTCGCCGTGGGCGCCACAGCGAACCTGGAAGATTGGGGTGTTCCCTAATTACGGTTAAGGGGTGTAGAGTTTAGGCCGGTTTAGGGCATTAGGGTTGAGGGAATTAGGGTTATTAGTTATTAGCCCCCACTAGGGTTAAGAGTTTCGGCATTAGGGTTGGGGGTGTTGGGGTTGTTGGCTTTTAGGGTTTAGGGTTATTAGCCTTTTTACCAAAAACCCTGGCTTTGTAAGGATGTAGACAGGGACATCATAAAGGTGGCAAGCCCTTTAAGGCAGGTTTCTTGGGGTCCAGGAAAGGGGTCAAGGATGATAAGGAATAACTGGAACAGGGTCTTGCTGTAAACGGGCGCTATAAGACTATAGGTTTTGGCAACGACCTAAACTAGCAGTTTAAGGATGTGTCGTCTTGGTCCGGGAACCGGTTTAGGGCTTACAAGGGTTCTACAGCGGTATTTGGGCATGCAGGGTCTGGGGTTTAGGGCTGATGGTGTAGGGTTTAGGGCCTTCAATCTTTTAGGTTGAGTTGTTGGGTGCTAAGGTCTTGGGGTTGAAGTGTTTCTGGGGATGCGTTATACTGGGCTCGAAGAAGAAAGGCAAAGGGATTGCAGCTTTCGAGGCTACAGATGCAGATTTGAGGTTTCAAAAACTACATGTCCAGTATCCTGGGGAACTTAAGGTCAACCTTTGGGAGCATATTGGGATTATAACGGGATTAAAGTACCCAAACAAGGTTAAAGGTTACCTACTCTACTAAGAAAACGGCTTGGTGTCAAGTTTTGAACTTTGGGTTTCAGGCTCCAGACTTGGGGCTGGATGATTAACTAGCCGAGGCTTTTAAAGCTTTCTGAGAAATATTAGTAAATAAAATCCTCTTAAGCCCAATAAGGGAAAATATAAAATGTCCCAACGCCCTACCTATAGTTAAGGTTTTGGGAGTTCAAGGGTTTTCGGGTTTGGCTTTCCATCCGGTGGACAAGGGCTTGGGGCTCAAGCGGCAAACGATAAAAGGGTGTAACAGTTCGGGGTGCTTCGGGTCCCGAAATGACAGCTTTCCAGGGATTCGGGGGTCTATAAACCCTAAATCCCAAACCCCAAACCCTGAACCCTAAAGGTACTTCATTGCCGCGGCCTTTGGGTTGAGGGCTTTCGGGAGAGCCAAAGGCGCCTGGGGTTTAGGCCGCGGGGTTTAGGGTTTAGGGGTTTAGGGGTTTAGGCTAAGGGTTTAAGGGTTTAGGGTTTATTAGGCCGAGGGGCAAAAGGAATACGATTTTCATCGCCGCTGTGTCCATGGCTTTGGGACATCTGGCGGAGAGCTTCTTTGCGAAGCGGAGGGCTTCTTATAGGCTGTAAGGTTTAGGACGTAGGTTTGGGAGTTTAGGGTATGGGGTTATGGAATCCGCTGTCACGGGTTCAAAGGCTGGGAGTTCAGGGTTTGCTGATTAGGGTTAGGGTTTAGTAATTTGCGGTTTATGGTCTGCGGGATTATGTATTTGAGGTTACAACTGAGGTTTTCAGATGTTCAAAACGTTAGGCAAGTTTAGGTTTTCTCCAGGGTTTGGGTGAAGTCATTGGACAAATCGAAGCTGCAAGGGAGTTCGAGCCATCCCTGGCGCGAAATGGAAGCTATTCTCATACAAAGGTTTCGGGTATGCGCAACAAAAAGCCATCAAGAGGCCAACTATCTTTAAGGACTGTCTTTTGGTGTTGGGCCTTGATAATGAGAATAAGGTTGGGGGGTTTAGGGTTTGCCGTTTTAGCCTGAGGGATCAGACAAAGGTTAGGGGTTGAGGGGCTGGGCCCTGTTTGGGTTTCGGTGCATATTTTCGGGTTTAGGGTTTAGGGGTAATAATAGACTCTAGTAGGTCTCTTGTAAGAACGAGAGGGGGCACCACTGCTAATGATTTCTCAGAGGACCCTTACCGAACCGTCATTAAACCCTTATAAACAAGGCTTTTTAGGTGCTTCTAAACATCAGCAGCACAGCTGTTACACAGAGCCTCCAAACATCAATGATTGAGGAACATACTCAATATCATAATGAGGATCCTCCCATAAGTTAATCTAAACCCCAAGCCCCAAACCCTACACCCTATAAGTTATACGCCCTAAGCCCCAAACCCTAAGCCCTAAGCCCCAAACCCTAAACCCCAAGCCTTATAAAACCCTAAGCCCCAAACCCTAAACCCACACAGCCCTAAACCCCAAGCCTTATAAAACCCTAGGCCCCAAACCCTTCAATCAATGAAGCCTGCAGTCTCGGAGTTTACTGCACATTTATGACGGGTAGCCATGCGGTGAAGACGGAACCTAGAGGGTCCAAGTACAAAAATAGGGGAGTTTCCGAAAATAGTGGACCCTAATATAGTACCCTAAATAGTAGGATCCTATAAGGACCCCCAAATAAGGTACCCCTAATTTTCGGAAACTCCCATAGGAGGGTACGAGTAGGATACTGGGGCTAAGTACAATGGTTGCTTATGATGGTATAGGGCGGAGGGATTTGAGAACCGAATTGGTACCGGGTCTTCGGTGCACACATACAACGGCCCCTGTGGATCTTCAGGGGAAGATGCAGTTAACCTCTGGATATCCATGCCAAAAGAAGGCGCGAAGAACGCTGCAGCTCCCCAATTACTCGGTTAAGCTTACATCATTATCCTCATGCCCTTAAGGTAAAGCATAAGGGATCCTAGCACTAATCCTCCTAAAGCCATGTTCCAACTTTCTGGGGTTCACTATAAAGGACACCTGAGAGGAACCCCTGAAGGAACCCTTGGGGCTAATATAGGAGTAAGTCCTGCGCACTGAAACCGCAAACCCTTAACCACCGAAGGCGTCGGGGTGGAACCCTTTAGGGTTTAGGCTTTGGGGCGGTTTAGGGTTTAGGGCATGTTTCAATGGAGCCAGGCGCGGCCCAGAGAAGCAAATAGACCCAACAACCTCATCACATCCCTAAGCCCTGAACCTAAATCCTAAATCCCTGCTCTCATGCAGCCATTTCTTCGTCTGCAAGTCTCGTCGCTCGCTGCTCCTGGGCGAATGGGCAACCCGAGGTTGCTTGGGGAGGGGACTTATAGAGGGTTTAGGGTTTAGGGTTTTAGGGTTTAGGGTTTTAGGGTTTAGGGTTTAGGGTTTTTGGGCTTGAAAGATGTCTGATTTGGGACATTCCAAGTCTTGTCGACTTTCTGCTTGGTGGTTGTGTTCTCGAAGTCAAGAACTTGTCCAAGGACTGTGTCGTTTAACGTGCCGGGTTTAGACTTTGGGGTGCCCTTACATCTTAAACCCTTAGCTAGGTGTCGATTTCAACAGTCCCCAGAATCATCTATAATTAGGGCTCTGGATTAAACAATAAGGGACCTTAAACATCAACAACTATCTCAAACCGATGCTAGTAAACCCTAACACCCTAAACCCTCAAGCCCTAAACCCCTAACACCCTAAAACAATCCCAACACCTTAAACCTCCAGACCCCAAACCCTAACACCCTAAACCCTCAAGCCCTAAATCCCTCAGCCCTAAACCCTAACACCCTAAACCCCTAACGCCCTACACCCTCAAACCCTCAAGCCAAAACCCAGGATCCGGTCCTCTCACTGCCGCACCTTCTGCCGCTGCCGCTGCTCTCGTCTCTCCAAGCCAAACCTCTCGAGCCTGGGACTCGGGTTTAGTTAGGATGGCAAAGCTTACCCTAAACCCCCAAACCACCAAACCCCTACACCCCCAAACCCCCAAACCCCTACACCCCCAAACCCCCACACCCCTACACGCCCTAACCCCCTATCCCAAATGCCCCCGACTCTGTAATACTATTTGAAGCTCCCTAGTATAACTATGGTATAAGGGGCCCCAAAACCCTATTCTAATTATGAAGGCCCCTATATTGCCCCACGCTTGGAGCCCTTGATCCAAGGGCCCCCGACTCAAACCCCCTTATAATGAAGCCCAATATGGTAGGGATATGCCTATGAAATGCTTATAAAACCCTGTTCTAGTTGGCAAGGCCTCTATATCATAGACCCCTATTGTAGAGCCCTTTAAGGAACCCTAAACCCACCCTTGGAGCCCTTTGATCCAAGGGCCCCCGACTCAGATCCTCGGATGCGGATGCGGCCGAAGTCCGAAGGCTCAGCCTTGGCCTCCGCGGAAGCGAGGGCGGCGGGCAGCGGAGGTGGGGGTTTATAGGGGGCTTAGGGGGTGTAGGGTGCGGGTGTAGGGTTTAGGGGGTGCAGGGTTTAGGGCTTAGGGGTTTAGGGGTTAGGGGGTTTGGGGGTTAGGGGTTTAGGGGCTAGGGGGTTAGGGGGTTAGAGGTTTAGGGGGTTAGTGGGTTAGGGGGTGTAGGGCTTTGGGTTTAGGGCTTTTTGGTGTCTGCCCACGTTTAAGGATTTTAGGAGCTTACGGCTTCAAGGGCTTCGGGTTAAGGCTAAGGGGTTTCGGGGTACTGCCTTGAGGCTGAGGGCTTTGCGGCCTTCAGGGTTGTAGGAGCTTACGGGTTAGGGCTTGCGCTTTAGGCGTTGGTGGTTTAGGATGTATAAGGGTTAATGGTTCTGCCCTCGGAAGAGAAGTAGCTTTAGGGACCAAGGGCTCTTCAGGAGTCTGTTGAGTTTACAAGGGGTGCCCTTTGTCAGAGGTCTTCGCAGAATGAGGGTTTCGGGCTGTCGGATACATTATTCCGGTATCCTTAGGTTTAGGGCCTAGGGGTTAGGATTTAAGGGTGTGGTAGCAGGCTGTAGGGGCTGTGCAAGATGTTTAATAAGCCAAGGGGTCCTTAAACTTAGGACACTTTAGGGTTCACATTATTATAAATAGAGTGGAAGGGGGTCTTTCATTCTGAGACCGTTTACATTGACGAACTAGACTCCTGTATTTTACAAGCCAATTGTAAATGTTGGGGCTTTTCGGTGGACTTGTGACCCACGAAACCGAACCCTACCCTCCCACAAACTAACCTGTGTTCCAAAGTACAGCACAATACCTTTTCTGAAAGTGTTCATTCCTTGCCATCACCATATGAAGTACTTACACCGCGTTGGGTGAACCAAGAACCACCCCAGTATAGCGGCTTTCATAATCAGTTTACCCTTTCAGGGTAATTACTGCATCCTTTCTTCAGGGCACTATATATATATATATATCCACATCTTTTCGTAAAAAGAAGATCATCCTAAAAATAAGCCCTAAACCGCAAAACTCCTACACCTCGCCTTGAGGCCGAACTCCTTGCGAAGTATGTCCAGCACCTCTCGTTCCAGGAGGCCGCCCTGAATCGGGTCGTCATTCTAAAATGTAGAGGTTCAAGGGCTCACCCAAAGGGTCCTAAGTACTTATATGGGTGATACTTGCCCAAACCGTAATAGCAATTCCTATTATAGGAACCCTACATTGTTTACGAAGAACCTACCGTTGAGGGTCCCTTGTGATTTACTTTTACAAGTCTCAAACAAGGCAGGTTATTTGGCGTTAAGGTAGGATTTCGGGTTTGTGTGCCTCATCCTCCAGCTTCACGAGTCTACCGTTTCTGACCCGTGCGCCTGCGTTTTGAAATTCTTAAACTCTACACCCTAAATGACAGCCCTGATTAGTTAGAGTCCTATTTCTAATTCCCGCCCTCGAACCTTCAAGACAGTGCGACCCTGAACCCGCCTGGCCTTGTGAGTCTCCTTTCCCTTGCTGAGCTCCCTGATAAGGAAAGCTTTGGGTTGAGTATACCCCCCGCACCCCTACACCCAAAAGCTGTAAACCCTAATACCTTAAACCTAAACCCTAAACCCTAAACCGTAGGCGTTGTGGCTCCAGGTTAGGTAGTTTCCTCTTCGGGGGTCCCTAGCTTGGCCACAGCCCTAGCGTGATCTTTGCATCCGCGACTGCAGACAGCTGTACCTTGGAGGAGGCTGATCTGCTTTGGGTCCCCACTTTTTGGTGGCTGGACAACGCCCATGGGACAGGGCTTTATTTTAACCTGGTCCCTGGACCCCGTCCAGGCAGCGGTCCCCTCTTTTTGAAGAGGCTGGACACCGGCAGCGCGCTGGTTTATGTTTTGCGGCCTCTACGTGCTCCTGATCCTTTTTGCTGGGGGACACGCCGAGGTTTGTGCAGAGGACCAAGGAAGCGGCGTGGCACCGGAACGCCCGAAGGGTACGCACGCAGGCCAGAACGCTGCTGAGGAATTTCGTAAGTGGGACGTTGTATCCCTCTACGGTTATTCGGGCGGCGGCTTTCCGCCTGCAACAGCACCACTCGGCCTCCGCCCTGCCGTCGCAAGCGCTGCGGCTCCTGGGCCCAGCCGAGGGCCTCGCTCAGGAAGCCATGGCAAGCACACCATGGAAGTGTGCATGTGGAAGCCTCAACAAGCAGTCTGCGTCATTTTGCCCCTCTTGTGGTCAGCCGTGGCAAAGGAGTGCCGGTGGCTCCCCTCGGCGGCGGGCGCAGCAGACATGGGAGGCCTGGCATCCGCCATATGCGGCTCAGCTTACAGCTGGGGATGTGGTGCCGTGGCAAGAACAACCAGCACCTTGGCGAACCATGTCTCCCCGGCGACGTCGTGGCAATGGAGGAGGTCGAGGACAGGGCCAGCAACCCAAGGGGGCGCAGTCTGGCCCGAAAGGCCCGCCACCTCATGCCAAAGGACGGGGCAAGGCCAAGAGCGACGAGACACAAGCATCGGCTCCCAGTCTGGAATCCCTGCCTCCAGCTCCGACTGCAGCGGCGCCTGCGTTGCCCAGAAGGCCAAGCGAGGCAAGCTCGGCGTCGCAACCGGAGAAGGCTCAGCTCGACCACCTCCTGAGCCTGCTCGCGGCGGCAGGTACAGCCATCCCGGAGAACGTCCGGGTCCTGGTAGACGAACACCAGAAGAGTACGGCTCAGACGCATGCCCGATCCCTCCACAAGGCGGTGACAGAGCGGAGCCGAGCCCGAACCGAGCTCCAACGCCTACGCTCCAGTCGGACACTGGCGGCATGGGGCGATTATTTGGAGCAGCTTGGGGCAGTTCTGGAGAAGCAGCTGAGCGAGCAGACTGCGATCCTGGAGCATTTCAATACAAGCGAGGTGGAGTGGATGCAGGCCGACAGATAGTCGACTCTGGCCATCTCCCGGATGGCTGCGGACGAGAAGCCCGTGGCCGAGGTCGAGGACCAGGAGATGGAGGACGACGACACCCGCGTCTCCGAGGCCATCGAGGCGGAAGCACGCCTGACCAAGGACTCGGAGGAGCACCAAAAGGCGGGGCGGCAACTCCAGGCCGCAATCCAGGCTGCGCGAAAGCAAGCTGCGGAGAACCTGCAGAAGCACCAGCGCGAGATGTCTCGCACACCGCGACGGAGGTCAGAGGTGGAACCCGACGCTGCCAAGGAGCCGGCGAATATCGAGGCACAACATGGGGCGGCTACTACGCCGTTCAAGCTTGGGCCTTCGTACAAGGATGGAGCCAAGCCGCCCGACAAGTCCCCTCAATAGGCTCATGCACGTTTGGCCTCGGTGCCGCGTACGAGCCGGAAGCGCTTGCTCATGTATGGGCAAGGACAGCCAACACTGTGCGATGTCCCGGTGTTGTCGCTGAAGCTGATTTTGTGGGCCCGATTGCTGGCTGCATTTTGGGCTTTAATCTACAATACCGAGGTAGCATGCGACCAGTGCCTACCTGCTGAAGTTCGGGCCACTCTGACATTCTGGGAGGATGCCAGAGGCCTCTGTCACGTTTCTGCGCCCCTTGAGATGGACCGTTTCCATGCAAGAGGAGGGCCCTACTTCCCGCGCCCCTGTGACCCAGCGGATAACTCCCTTGACTTGCGGTGGGGGTCATGATGCTGTCTCTTCCGCCTTCCACGTTCCAGCTTGCCACATGGCCCCTGGCGAGTCTGTAGAGCGAGATGCGGGGGGAGGTCAGCTTATGACTGCCTCCGTTGGTCTTCGGAGCTATAGCTTGAGGCCAGGACCCGTGAGCAGCGGTGTACATCTGGTAGATCATGTACAGACTGGAACGCGAAAGCCCGTTCGCTTCGCGCATGCCGTTTGTGTTAGGGAATTTTGTTCGGGCGACTGCCTCTCTCTTCCCTCTGGCCCAGTGCTCCTCCACGACCCGCGGCCCTCCATCCTGCGCTCATTGCCTCCAGACTCCTGTGCGCCGCAGACCTTGTCGCAGCATGTGCGGGAGTTTCCCAGCACTGCGCCGTCCCGCTCCGTGCCTTCTTCTGTCACGGTCTCCCCTCCGAATCTCGCGGAGGTTGCCGCTGTCGAGGGCGGCCGGCTGCTGGCCCCGCCTCTACAGCCTTTTGTTTCCCCTGGCCCGGGGCCCTTCCACGGCCCGTGGCTCCCCGCCTTGCGCCCGGTGACGCCGAGTTTCTGTGCGATACAGGCCCCGTCGCAGCATGTGCGGGAGTTTCCCAGCACTGCGCCGTCCTGTCCAAACTGGCAGCCCCCTCCGTTCCCGGAGGTTCAACAGTCAAAGCCATTCGTTGCCCTGTCGCAGCATGTGCGGGCCGTTCCCAGCACTGCATTCGACCACCCTGCCGCAACCTCTGGCAAGCCTTCTTCTTGCTGTCAGTCTGAACACGGCACAGTGGAGTGCCGCACTTCCCCCACACAGCGCGAGAAAAGCAGTGCGGGCTCTCCTGCCACCGCAGCTCTGGCCGCCCCGACCCTGGCTGCTCCCCTTTCCACCACGGCTGGCCAAACTCAACTCTTGTCGGATGGTGTGCCTCCTGTTGAGTGCACCCACGCCGCATCTTTTACCGGGCCTGTCAACGCCAGCCCCACCTCCTTTGCCGCAGGTGTGCCTCCTGTTGAGAGCACCCTCACACTGCCTACTGTCGCCCAGCCCGCACCCCGCCGCCCGACGGACCTGCAGCACATCCGGAGCACGGCCATCCCCATCTACCCGGACACTTTGGTGCCGCAGGTGCTACAGATGCTGCCCGACCAGCTTGCCGCCTACACGGCCGCCCCCGACTACGACGACCAAGGCAATGCACGCTATAGCATCTTTGACTGGCGCTTGCACTCCCGCTCACGCCGCTTCCAAAGAGGCTGGAGCCTGGGAGATATACTGGCTGATGCTGTCCACAGCGCACCCTTCAGCGTGCGATCGGTCCAGGTACTCCAGCGCCCAATTGCCGGCTTCCCTAGCCCGCAAGTTGTGCTAACAGATAGGCAGCGCATAGGACAGGCCATTCCGGTTGATATGCGGCAGGGTGGTGGCGCTCTGCGAACCCTGCAGGCTGCAGAGCCCCTGACCTGCGAGGAGATTCGAGCTCTCTTCCAATGCCCAGGACAGGCAGAGGCCCCCGGGCCCTGCCTCATGCACAATTCGGCGGGTGAGCTCGTCGACGTTCTTCGGCAGCCCACTGAACAACATGAGTGGGTCGCCATAATTGCAGGCCCCCCTGGCGCGAGGGCGCACGCAGACACCACCTCCACAACCACTGAGATGCTCAACGGGCCTTCTTGGAAACGAACAGCCTGCGACCCCTGCCGGTTGCATTGTGCCATATGTTCTGTCAGAGGCGCAGGTCTGGCCCCCAGTTGTTCTTACCCAGCCCGGCATGACCATCCCGGTCGAGCAGCTGCATCTACTGCCCAGTTTCAGCCGCGTCGGCAATGATGGGATCACTGTCCCATATAGTCTCCTCGTGCATGGCTTCCCGCCCGTCCAGCTCTGTCACTGGACGATGGCTGACTTCTGTCGCGACGCAGTCGTACAGCTCGACCGCCGGCCTTCGCACGTGCAGTTTCTCACCGTGCCTCTGCCCGGCCTGGACTCACCACAGGTAATTGTTGCTGAACCTGGCCAGGCCGAGCTGGGGGCCCTTCTGCCCCTTGACCTGAGAGCGGCACGACTCGAAGTGATGCCTCTACATGTCGAAGCCGGCATGAGCGTCCGTGATATCCTCGACAGAGCGGCTGAGAGTCAACCAGCACTGCACGAAGCAATCATTGAGCCATGGAGCCAAGACAGAGTCTTTCTGCAAGACTGCCGGGGCCGTGTCCATGATGTGCTCCCGGCCGAAATTGAAGATATGCAGTGGCTGGCACTGCGTATCCAGCCGGCACGCATGCGAGCACCCCTGTCAGCTGAGGCCCAGTCTGTCCCTGACGATGACCCAGCCTCTACGACCACCTCTACAACGCTGATGCGGGCCCCGGGGCCCACCGCCAGCCTAGTCATCGTCTGTGATGGCGCTACCGTGCGCTCCGCACAGTACCCCCTTGAGAATGCGCCGCTGCGCCTCATCCTGATCGACCTCCTTCGCAGTCTAGTTTCTCTTGGCCGCCTGCGTGGGCCCTTCACACTCCAACTGGCTCCAGTTATGGCACGCTCCACCATCGCCGATCATCTTATCGTGCCCTTCCTGGCAAGGACACAGCCTGCCGGCGTCGAGGTTTTTATCGACCCAGGTTCCGATGCCCTGCAACTGCACAGCCTCGCAGCGGCTGAAGGCTTTCATATAGGAGACGCGCTCTCCCCCGCGCAAAGGCAAGCAGGCATGCGCGCCTTCATAAATGGGGTCCCGGAAGAGCTCTGCAGGCGGCCGCTCCGCACAGGCGACTACGTTGTCACCCACAGCGGAGACACGCCAGCCTTCGTAGTGCGAAACCTAGGGCCAGCACTGGACCGGATCGAGGAGCTCCGCCTTTTTTCCTTGCCCATCAGCTTTCCGGCGCTAGGCCTCATCAGCACTACTATGCCGGCAACTCTGCTAGCAAGGCCGAGAAACCAGCCATTCGGAGCGACGCTCGAGCGGGCACTTCTCGAGCGCACAGCTCGAATGGGCACACCCAGCCGGACCTGGAGTTCGGTCTGGCTGCTAGAACCAGCACGCGCGCCTCACAGGCTATGGATAGACATCCCCACCGCCCCTGGGCCCCGGCAAGCGGCAGAGCTCATTGAGGAGACGGGCCTACTACTTGCCGGGTCAGTTCTTTCAGATGCTGACTCAGATGCAGAGATGGCAGCGTCGGCCATGTTCCTGGTGACCAGCCCCGAGGACAGTTATGAGACATATACTGTCTCGGACCCAGTCACCCCATTGGGCTACCATCTGATGCACCTAACGCCGGGCATCACTGTGAGCCTCATCAACTTGCCTGTCCGTCCAGGGATGCGCTACCGGCCCCCGCGCCACATCCAGGCAGGCGCGCACTTTGCCCTCGTGCATGACCGAGGTGAGGGCGCCGTATCCATTTCCGTTCCGCCGCTCCCACCACCTCACGCTCCACAGGCGCACATCATAGAGGATACGGATGCCACTGATGTCGAGCTCATTGCAGCCACACAAGCCTCAGTCGAGGTTTCGTCCTCGGCCAGTGATGCGCCACCTTCACCGCGTCTAAGCGAAGGCACCTCTCTTGCCCAGATCAAGCCTCCCCCGAGAGTTGATGCCCCAGCCACATAAGGGCGACACTCCCTGTTGGATGGCCCCACCGAGACGGCACAGCCACGCCCTTCCTCCTGCAGCAACACCCTGGCTGATCAGGGCCCGGAGGTCTCCTCGCCCCCCAACACATGGCCTCGCCATCTCCAGACGCATACCCGCAGGATTGTGCCTACGCCCTTCGGGCGACGAAGCATCCCCGTTGGCAAGAATGCCTGCCCGCCAGCCGACGCGCATGGCAAGGCCGCTGCTGCCCCTGCTGGCGCTGCCAGCCCGAAACCAGATGTCGCGCTCCCCACCCTAGAGGACTGGGCCACAGCATGGCGAGAACACCCGCCAGGCCCTTTCCATGGTGTAGCCGCTGAAGCCGTTCGCGGCAGACACCCTCCTGGAGCGTGGACACCACGGGCCATCCATGTCTACACTGACGGCTCTGCAGGCGATGGTCACGTTCCAGGCTGGGCAGCTACTATCTTCGAGGAATGCACAGACGGCCTGACGACTTGGGAAAATTTCCTCGGCTACTTCTCAGGCTCCACTGCCGCATTTACCAAACATGCGCTCAACAACGCTGCAAATAATGTGGACGCGGAAGCCGCCGCACTGGCGGTAGCCCTATGTTGGGCTGCCGCCTGGCCCGACAATGTACCACTCTACATTTGGCGCGACTGTCAGGTTGCAGTACATGTTGCTACTGGGCAAGCTGACCCACAGCAGACGGACCGCACGTCCATGCTTCTCGTTGCCTGCCGGCACCTTTTTCAGGTCCTCTCACGAAGGACTGTCCCTGTCCGC
>BGNK01006089.1:0-18419 GCA_003297005.1 Symbiodinium sp. clade A Y106
CCCCCCTGGGCTCAAACTCGCGCGGGATTTGGGGTCTGAAGGAGGGAAAAAGGGAGGTTTCACCTCCGAGTCATCCAACACGCCTCCAGGGTCGGCGGACTTCACAACAAGATTCGCAAGAAGATCCGAATAATGTTAGCTACATGGGAACAACATCCTCAAACTGAGGATCATGCAGCGGCCGGTGACGAGAAGCCTGCAGCGCTTACCAACGGAAGTGCGACTGCTAAGTTTACCCCTAAGCCACGTGTCGGTGGGGCCGTGGAGGAGGAGAACGGTTTTGATGTCAACCAGGACCGGTGCAATTGATCCATGTCTTCGGATCCATGGTTCCTCCTGTCATTCTCGCTTTTGAATATGCATAGAAGTTTTAAGTTTCTGTGGCCAAGCTGTTGGAGGACTTCACCTTGGTGAAAGATTTTGATGGCCTGGCCCTGGCAGCTCGGTGTCTGGTGCGCCTCTGCGAGAATGGGAATCTCACGGTGGCAGCGGAGCTGATCCAGGCCGGCCCCCAGAGCCCCCTCTTTTACTACATTTTTTGTAGATGAATGATTGTAAAATGACAATAAGACGGTCTAGCAGCGTTATCATCCATGATGGTGGCACATGGGGGAAGCGACCGTGCAGTCTGCAACAACTCTGAAGAACGGATCTTCGGAGGCTCTAGGTGTTTCAGGTTAGGCTTTTTGTGTATTTGGGGCTGATGACAAGCCATTCTGCAGTATGAATATGCAGGCCTTCCTTGTGGGTGCAAAAAGTCTTAAACCTCCGGGCGGGGGACAGGAAACGGATCCCTGTCGGAAGCATCGTGCTCTCAAGCCTGGGCGTGGGGTTTTCCCTTGATTCAGATTCCAACGTCTTGAGCCGTAGACAATCCGCTTCGCCTTCTGCTGTACGAGTGAGAGAGCCCAAGCCCTCTGCTTACATCCTCATACAATAAATCGCTAAAGCCCGATTCAATCCAAGCTTGAGTGGGTTCCGTCTGAGTCTCAGAAGCACGGATACGAGGGTCAGGCCTCCATAATTATTAAAGTGGGCAGGTATTCTTGGCATGGAACACATGCTACCAAGATAATGAGGCCGACTGCGGCAGCGAACTTTGACAATTTGAGCCTGAGGGTTTCGAAGTGCTTGGTGTTGAAGGTGGGCAAGTGGCGAAGAAGGGTTTAGATTTTAGGCTTCAGGCAATAGTAACAGTAGTTCAGGCTAGTTGTGCTTCAGGTTGAATTTATTGCTCGGCCTCCTGATTAGGAATCCTCAAAAGCCATTGCGGAGTTTCTCTGCCCCAGAGAAAGTTGAAGGCCTAAGCCCTAGCCTCACTTCGAGGCTCCGAGGACCATCATCTCGGGGTTATCTGCATGCTTAGGGGTTTAGAGATGCTTATTCTGGGGGCTTGCATCCGACATGGCGTGGGTTCACTGCTCGACTCTAGCCCTAGGAGGACCTTACAGCGCAAGGCTCTGATGCATGCAATGCCACGCCGAGTTTGCAGGCCTTCCAACAGCTTATCTCAGCCGGATCGCCAACCCCGTGAGTCAAAACCTTCAAGCCTCTTGACTCGCGACCCTGTAGAAGTTGAACTACCAGGCCAAGGCGGACGTGAACATGCCTGAGCCGGACATCGGGGTCACACCTCTCATAGCGGTCCCTCGGTGGAGAACAGAATTGAGATCCGAGGGCCCTCGATTCCCGAGGTTCAACTAGGAAATTCACATATGGACCCGAAACTGAGCTTATGACACCATTGTGGCTTCGGGCTGTGAGCTCGACCTCTGCCTTGCTAGGTGCGGCGGTTTGCAGCATGAAGAGCTACGGCTACGGTTCATGCCGAAGAATCCGCAGCAGACATTCTTGACCCAAAAAACACCAAGCTCCCAGAAACGTGCGGCATGTCATGCGCCATTCATCCTTCTCAGGCTGCCAACGCTGGCCACTTGGATATCTGCAAGTACCTCTTCAGAAACTTGGTTCT
Source organism: Symbiodinium sp. clade A Y106 (assembly GCA_003297005.1). Classification (NCBI taxonomy): domain Eukaryota; class Dinophyceae; order Suessiales; family Symbiodiniaceae; genus Symbiodinium; species Symbiodinium sp. clade A. The sequence continues at coordinate 1,973 of BGNK01006089.1, forward strand.
AAAGCACTTCGGTTTTTCTCGTTTCGTACAGAAATCGTATCGCGCTTCACTTCTGTTCCGTGCTCCAGATCCCAGGAAAAGGCGCGGAAGTTAGCACAGAAGTACAGGATGGTACAAGGAGAACCGCCCTCCACGCAGCTGCACAGATGGGCTTCGCTTCGGTCGTGCAGAAGCTCGGCACGACATTCGATGTTTCGGTGCTTGGGGTTGCGGGCTTTGGCTATACAATGGTGTGCCTCTGTCTGTGTGTGTGTGTGTCAGGCGGACCGACACGTGGGGCGACTGTGCCGGTTGAAATGTTGTATCTCACGAGCTTTGCGGCTATGCAAACGGTGTTTAGATTTCCTACCAAGACGGTTTCGCCCCAGCGCGAGAGTTTGCACCACCTGCTGCAGCTTTCCCGGGAGAGTTGTCCTAAGCCTGCGGTTCACTTACTACCAGATGCCCAACGCAAAATCTTGTGAGCCTCGCATGTTGGCTTCAGGCTGTTGCTGGAGAAGAACGCCGACCCGCGGGTAGAGGATCTTGTTCTTTTGCTCAGTGTAATACAATTTCTGACCAACTTTCAGACTTGCCAATAGTCACGGACTGCGAACGTGGGGTAAATGCAAAGGTTGCGTCATGGTTCTGCATTACACGCGTACTAATTCAAGGCTTCAGTCGCAAGGATATCGATCTTGGGCCTAGATTCCTAAATATACACCCGCTCATGGCCGAATCCACTTCAGGGAACCACAACATTATGGATAGCACCGAGCTGTGGGTTTGGGAGTCTTGGAGGGTCGTGTAGGATCCTTCCTGAACCCTTCAGACCCCAAACACATAGATTTGCATGGAACCTTGCCTGACCATGAGTGCCGACATGCTGCAGACTCTGAGCCGAATCATGCTAAACCTCCCATCCTCATCCGGAACCTTGGTCGAAGCCCTGAGGCCATAAAACTTCAAACGCCTCATTCCCCACAAGACTTGAATCCTACTGAGAGGACCTCACGAAAACCCATCCGCTCCACCTTGCGGTTCGCTTCGGCCATGCGGGAGCTGCAGAACTCCTTCTGAAAGGCAACCAGGCTTACGGCCTCAAGGCTTCAGGGTTTTGGACCCGGAAACTCGCTCGAAGCAGACAAGACTGTAGGGTAGAAGGTTTCGAATATTTCAGGGAATGCTGAACGTAACTACTGTGTTTCAGCTGAGGCTTGTCGCCTGTATTGATAGGGCTTGGTAGGTGAGGCTGAATTAGGTTGTGGAACTCTCTACAGCAGAAGATTTGAGGGAATTGAGGGGGTGTTCGGTTTTGTGTCGAAGGTACAGAGGCCCGGGCTTTGTAGCCTCTTCGACTTTTCAGCTTCCGGGCAGCTTCTGAGTCGCGTTTATCGAGTGCTTCAGGGTTCTCAGCCTGTAAGGATCGAACAAGTTCAAGTTTGAGCCCTGAGCCGGCGACCCGAAAACCCTAAACTAAGAGCTGGCGAAGTTAAGATGTACGGCATAGGAGTGCTTCGGGCGTCAGACGCCCAATGCTTCCGCACGGTCGAGGCACAAATCGCACCGCGGAATATCCTAGTGTCCTAAACAGTGCACAGCATCCTGAACGAACCGGAGTTGTTCTCCGGTCAACTCATGGCAGCCCTCAATGTGATTCGCCTTGCAGTGCGAGACATGGGGTGCAATGATTGCAAGTTGTTTGTCAGTGTTGTCTCAGCCCGATCTCCTGACTTGGTGCGGGAGAGGGTATGTCTAATGAAATGTGGTCAGTATGCGTCCCTAATGCGGGGAGAACTGAACCCTAAACCCCCGGTCCCTACAATGGGCCCTACAATTTGGAGAAAAGCATTGCGGAGATCAATGTAAACAGGAGCCCACATACGTTTTCGCCATGTGGAGACCAAGGGCGCGAGACATCACTTTGATCTGCGCGGTGCAATTCAATCTTCTGATAGGCAAAACCCCACTTGATTAATCAGGAGTATCGTAGGATCGTAGGGATCGTACTCGGGTGATCCTTACAGAAGGGGAAGTGCATGAGTCAGAGCTTTACACCTTGCTAGGTGCTGGGATTGTGCAAATTGTCAGCTCGGGGCGAGTTTCAACCCCGAAACCCGCAGTTCACAATAGGCCCGGGAACTAGGAAATGTCCCAACTCAAGCACTGCTCTTTGTCAGCAAGTGCTGTTGAGCAAGGCTTTTAGCTTTAGAGTGTCTTATATGATCCTTTTTGATATAGACTCCAAGTTTCGGATTTCCCGCTTCTGGGCCTGGGCGTTGAGGTTTCGGCCGGTACGCCAAGGCAAAGCCAACCCGAACTGCTCCGACGACCAGGGCCATGTGGCCATCAACGACGCGGTTGCTAAGGAGGGGCTGCGTTTTCATGTCTTAAAACATGACCACAACGTTCTTCCCTCAGCGTCGTCCGATGGACTTCGTCAATTTCAGATTCCGCCGGTGGGCCCCACCCCCACTGCTCGAAACTGACAACTTGGAGCCTTTTCTGGGGGGCGACATGTGTCCGGCGCAGGACCGCTTCGATCTGGTCACGAAGCTGTTGGAGCATGGGGCTCTGGTGGCTTGGCAACCAGCTGAGCCCAGGTGCTTGCGCGTCGCAGATTGACTCGCTTTAACTTTAGCTTATGTTTAGTGTTCTGGCGCTCAGACACCGCAGCATCTGGCACAGCCTTGCAGGATCTACCTTGTGACCTTAAATGCATTCGACAGGTAGGGCTGCGCTCTCTTTACGTCTATCTTCAACCTTTTGAGCTGCACTTCGTGGCAAAGCATCAGCGGTGCAACCTTGTGCTGCGATCTACAGCTGACACATAAGTCTGCCCCAGTTGTCGGTTTGTCAAGCTTAGATCGCCGTGCCAAGGCAGGCCTGCGATTTGTCACGTTATGTTGTGTTCGTCGAACTCTTTGTTCGTGCTAAGGTTAGTTGTTCTGCTTCCTACGTTATCTTATAGTTATTGTCGTTGGTTGTAGTATTGTAGTACATTGTGGTTCAGTCTTGTGTTTCTTAGCTTAGCACAGCATCATGCCATGCCAGTTTCAGTTTCTTCACTTGGCTGCAGCAACGCCGCCAGGCGCAAAGCATGTGATGTGTTGCCGTTGTCTACCGCAAGGTAACCTTTTTGGGGTGAGCTTCAAAGGGCCCGACGCATGGCCTGTACATGCCGGCGCCTTGAGCTGTGTAAGTGTAGTCAAGGCCCAAGCCTCATCAACCCTGAGCCCACAAACCATACAGGCCCCAAGCCCTGAGCCTGCTGAGTCCTACTCTTAACGTGACTACCAGGGTCAGGAAATGCAACCAGAAGTCTTGCAGCCTGAAGATCCAGCAGTCTCTACCGTCTACCCCCATCCCGAAACTCCCAAGATTTGGGTGGAGGATGCGAGATTCTTGGAACCCGTTGTGGGAACCATCGCCCTTCCGTCCTGATACAAGGTCAACGTGCGGAATATGGCTGGTTTGGAGGCGATCTCCTTCTCCCGCACTCCGCAGATGCAATCCATCATCATGAAGCACGACGTGAACTTTTAAGACGACGTCTCTATGCATATCCGGACGCATCTGCGTGCATTGCCGCGAGAAAAGGGAGTTCTGTCCGTCACGAGGAAACTTAAGACTTAAGCGTACTGCTTACTGCTCTCTGTTGTAAGCTTGTCCCCTCCGGGTGCCCGCAAACTGCAGCTGCAAAACTAAGCGCTGGTCCATGAAACATATTACTTTGCAGCCTTCTTGTTGGCACATGTGCATGGGAATCCTGATTTTGCAGCAGCAGATGAAAGCAAACCTCATGTTCATGCAATCCCTGGAGTTCTGGAGGCCCTAGTTCCCAAACCGAGTTAGCAATGAATCGTTCCATCTACTGAAAAAATACAAGGAACCTAGGCATCTTATCTGAACTGAAGCGCTTTATGATGAGATCAAGCTTGTTGGGGATTAGGACATGCTGCCTTCTTTTGCAAAGTTCTGGTGTGGGGACTGAAGCTTGCTGGATGTGCATTTATGTTGACAAATTCCTCACGGGCTCCTACTTCAATTTGCGGCTGTTCCCAGAAAGATGGGAGTGTAGAGTTTCGGATAACCCCACCACTGCATCCGAAACCAACCCACGTAGGCCAGCTGATTGAAGTAGCTCCAATCTTGGGGTTCCTAGGTTGCGGCACGGGCCGAGTTCGCACGACAGCCCGAGGCCCAGAGGTCTCGAGAGCTGACCTGAAGACGGTGTACAAGTTGCAAATGCCTGTGCAGAAACATGTTTAGCCTAATTTAGCATTGCCACACATCGCAGCACGGCACATCACGGGTTTCGGCGCAGGCAGCTTGATTCGCCTGTTGTGCACTAGACAGCTGCTGCTGAACCGGATACGCTTTGCCGTGAGTGACCATTTCACTTCCAACTCCCGACCTGTCTGCAGCTCTGCTCAGACGGCAGCTTGTGGCACCCCTCCCAAGGGAGGGGGCGTTGCCCCCCAGATGTCGCTGCTTTGTTGTTGCCAGACGGTGCTTCTTTCGTGGCTCCTTACGGTTGAGGCTCGGCACCATGAGCTGCAGGACCGCTCCACACCCTACATGGATAGCCAGGCCCCTCACAATAAGTCGCAGACGCTGCCTGCCAAAGATGCCGTGGGCAAGCAATCGCCGACCCTCTCTGCCAAACATGCAGGGAATTCCTCAGCTGTGACCAGCACGGCAGCTCTGGACAAAGAATCCTTGAGCACCCGCAGGAACCTGTACGGAGCGATCATCTGCGGCAGTTGTGGAAGTTTGGTTTTCGGCTTCATTTGTGCTCTCAAGTATGCGCAAGCGAAGAAGAGCGCCTCGAAGGCAGGTGCAGCAAACAAGGTCAATGCGGAGGATGGCTCGAAGCAACAGAGTTTCCGGGGAGGTGGGGCTGGCTATGAGTACCAGCAACTGGAGGAGGCAGCGCAAGAAGTTCAGGAAGGTCTTGGTGCTTTGAGAGGCTCGGCTGGAAAGCCATACACAAGCAAGCCAGGTACTTGGCACTCCGACACCTAATGTTGCTATAGGCGGCTAGTTACGAGCCATCCCGTCTAGGTATTGTCTCGGAAATCAACAAGGTATGCGGAGCCCGAGCCCCAAAGAGAAATCGCCAAGCCGAGTGGGTTGGTCCAAGGTCCGGAGGAGATTGAAGACATGCTGGAGCAGCTGAGTCCCGAGGAGAGAGAAGCACGACTGAACGCATGGGCCCTGGCACGTGCGGAAAAGCTCCGGAGCCTTGGGACCAATCGGCTTCGAGGGGAGTGTTTTGGCGCCAGGCCTTTGAGATGTTCCAGGTAATTAGTCAGCAGCTTCAACTGTTTTCATATATTGGCTTCCAGAACGCAGCTCGGCTTGATTCCTTTGAAGTTCTGAAATGTTCCTCGATTCCGTGGCCAACATATCTTCAACTCGACTGAGGGATGAGGCTGGTTTTTGACGTATAGCAAGTTTGGCTGCACGGTTGGTAGTTTGCATCCACCCCTGGGTGAAAGTCTGGCGTTTGCATTGAACTGAAACTTAAAGTTTCCGGTGGCTGTGCTGGGACCAGCACAAGTCCGAGCTTCGACGAATCGCATTCCGAGCTTTTGGTGATGGAGCCAACAAACCCAACAGCTCAGCATGGATCGGAGCCTACCAACCTTCTTCCGTGGTCCGTGCCGACAGCATATGCATCGTTGACGATACAAATTTCATTTCGCCACCAGTCGAAATTGCCTTTTAATCTTGAGGAGCGACAATGCTGGATTCTACGTCCTTCGCAAGACCATCTTGGTAGTCCTCATGATCCTTTATGCTCCCTGGCTGGCTGATACATGCCTTGGGTGTTGGGGGACACTGGTTGTCGATGAGCAGCATTGGGTTGGGCCTCGTTTGTTTGTCGCGTAAGGGTTCAGGGTGTCAGTACCGGCGTGGAGAGTTTGAATCTGCGTGAAAGGCATGTCTGTCTCCGGGAATGTGGCTCGGTCGGTACGTGTTGCTGTGCATTTCAACGCTAGCTGCTAATTCCGGTGGGCAAGCTTCCTCTTGTCCTGCCCGTTGTGAAGAACACCCCGAACATACGTCCAAGAAATGAAAACCTCTACATGCAGTGCCGGGTGTAGCGTCGTCGTAAGTGTTGAAACGATCGGGGTTTGCAGGGTTAGCGTGACTCCTACTGAAGAAGCCGAGGTCGCTGGCTCCGTGGGTATTCCTGCGCTTCACCGAGGTGAGGCGAGCTGCTCGCAGGGCTTCTTCTGGGAGACACACATGCAGCACTTCGTCTGCCTTTTCGCCAGGGCTTTGGCCTCTTGCTTCAGGTTCTAACCTAGCTAGTCTGATTGATCACCGAGTCGCCACTTGCTACCGCATGCTCTCGGTGGAGGACAGACCACAAAGCACAAAATTCCGCAGATATATGCCTGTTGCTAGACCCTCTTGATGCAACGGCAGAGAGAGAGAGAGAGATGCCTGTGTCGCTGCAAGGTCCTCGAAACGATTTCTGAAAATCAGGCCCGAAGCTGCGCAACCCTTTTTTCACCGTATGACTATCATGCTTGGCGAGGTTCTGGTTTCGGTGACGGCTCTACAACTAGACAAGCATGGTGTGAAGTTATCACCACTTGCTCGGACTTCAAGTCACTGCTACATCAACTGTCCAGCCAAACCCCGATGTAGAGTTCTGGGCATAGTCCTAGACTAGACGGGTGCGAGACAACCAAATCTCGAAGGCCTCAGATCCCAAAATGGCTTGGAGTAGCGCCAGCTTTTGGATCTGTGGTCCTTGGACATCTATCCCGAAAAGCTCGGTGGCGATGCTCTTCGTGAAGACGTGAGGACTTTCTAGTTTCTGCGGGAATTGTCTCTGTCTGGTTCATTCAGTGAGCATGAGGAATGTGCTGGCTTTCGCTGTCAGTTATACTTTCACCGTGACGTCTGCAAACTCAGTATACTTCGTCTGGCCTAACTAGTGGGAAAGCGTTACACCCCGTACCACCCCGCACTGCGAGCTCGAGCTCGGCCTCTGCGTAAGAGGGGAAACACTGCCCATGGATGCCTGCTTGGGCTCTCGAAAGCGGAAAGGGGTGCTGTCTAGAGGTTCCTTGCCATCGTTGTTGTCACCAAGCTGGCTGAGCTGGCTCTAATGGCTGGCGATGACATGGTAGCCTGGGACAAGGCCGCAAGTGTTCACGGCCTCGCTTTGTGGACTTCGGGACCGTCGCACAGAGTTCAAAGTTGCCTAGAATGCATTGTGCAGAACTGGAACTGTGGATAAATTGAGGCATGCTCTGCAGATTGGTTAGAGTCATCAGAAAAACCCTGCGGGCTACCGGGGCGGTTCCACAGAGCCTTGCCGGTGATTTGGACACCTTGACCCGGCAGCAGGTGCACGTTGTCGACATGCTGATCAAGTTTTTGCCTTCATTCCTGGGGTTCTTGGATGGCTACACGGACGCCAATGCGATAGTCATCGCGGCCGCATGTGATCATCCGCTGGCCCAGGCACAGCCGTGAGTGCGAGCCACATCCAAAAAATGGATCCTACATGCATGGAGGTTGTATGTAGGTCAGGATTAATGAACTTTGCCAGGTGCTTGCGTGGGCAATGGGCCTTTCATATGTGGTTGGCGTCCTTTTGCTGCAGTGGGGCGTGATGTTCGTCCTGGCCTGCCAAGACCCTTCGCATGCTTGCCTCCTGAAGCTGCTGCACATGGATATGCTGGCCACATGTGTCACGCTGCCAACGGAGCAGAAGTGGGTTTGGGACATGCTTGCTATCGTGCGGACTGTGGGAGAAGATATGCCCCAGGCTGTTCTCCAGACGATCTATCTCGTGAAGGTCAAGAAGAACTTCTTCATGCTCCTCTCTGTTATGATGGCGGTGAGTGCCTCATTGAAAGCGCTGTATGATGCCCGTGCCAGGGCTTTGGCTGCTGCAGGTGCAGGCGAGGAGTACGACAATCGCGAGCGTGACTATATAATCTACAGTTGCTCACAAGATGGGACCATCAAGTCCTGGAACATCAAGGAGGGATGCTGCGTCAAGACCATTGTGGCTGACAGCCCCGCAAACACTGTGGCTGCAACGCGGGGCATGCTGTACAGCTCGCACGATGATGGCGAAATGCTAGAGTGGTCTTTGGAGACCGGCGACCGATCCCGAACCTTCCAGCACACGGGTGCGAACGGGGAGCTGGTCGCTACTGTAGACTTTCTTTTCACTTGGGCAGTCGAGTCGTGCGAATCCTGCTTAACGTTCAAAGGCGGTCAAGGTTGCAGAGCAGACACAGCACAGCGCTCAAACCATTTCAGGAGGACACCCTCGAAATGGATGAGACCGCCAAGACTACATACAAGATGTTGCCCAACTCACCTGGCACGTTTTGTATTTGGTATTCGCACAGTTGCTGCAAGGGCGTTTGGGCTTGGGCATGCGCGACATGTAGTGCCTTCAATGGTTTCCAGCCAGGTGGTCCTTGGACTCGGGGGACTGCATTCGGGAGTTCATGGGCCCACGCACAGATGAAGTCCGCCTTTTCGTGAAGGGGGACGCTTTGATATCCATTCGCTGCCAGCTTTGATGGTTTTCGGTCTGGTGCGGGGTTAGCCCACACCCTGTCCTTCAAAGTCTTACAAATACTGAACTCACAGAACCAGTTGCAAGATGTAGCAGCAGAGCAAAAGGCCACTCTCCTGCCTTTGCGGTGGCTGAGGACAACTTCTTCGCTACAGCGCCCGAGGACGACAGTGCTGTCGCACACTGGAACATTCACTCAGGTGAACGTCTCGGCACCTTGGTCAACTTGTTGACGATGCGCTCATTGCATGCTCACTGCAGCGGCTTGAGCATGCCGGGCATCAGGTACCTTTGTGGGGCATGGTGCTAGAATCAATGCAATCTTCGCCGCACACAAGCGGCTGGTCACTGGGGCTCGAGATGGACATGCCAAAGAGTGGCTGTGTTGCAAACGCCATGAGCTTGCTTGAAACAATAATATTGGGATTTGAACTGGCTTGAAGCGAGGGAAGGCTCAGCCCCGAGCAAAGACGATGCTTCATTCGAGGTGGGCCCTGAGCTCTCAACGTGAGACCCGTGCCTTTCCAGACCATGGAAGGAAGCACGTCGCGGCACTGGCCGTGGTGGGAGAGAGGACTGAGTGCTTAAGTAGATTTAAGCAGTAACCAACTGAACTGTCGTCCAGGGGCGTGACAGCCCAGGGCATTGCAGCCTGAGGATGTACAACAGCGCAAGAGCCGAGCCAGTGATCAACGAGTGGAACCTGCTCACAGGAGACCGTGCAATCATGTGTATTCCACCAAGGTGAGGCGAGCATATATGCATGCATGGACTCAGGAATGGATGGATGGATGGCTGGGTGGATGGATGGATGGATGGATGGATGGATGGATGGACGTGCATAGGTACATAGAGCAGTCAGTCTGTCAGTCAGTCAGTCGGTCGGTCGGTAACCAAACGAGCAAGCAACTCGGTACGTATACTACGTATGCATGCATATATGTATTTTGCATGCACTCATGGATGCATGTAATCGTGCTATGCGTGTGTATGTATGTATGTATGTATGTATGTATGTAGGCATTTAGTGGCACGTAAGTAGCCGTATGCAATGGTATATAATGCTATGATATGCTATGTATTTCTGGATGGATGGATGGGTGGATGGATGGATAGCTGGAGGCATGCACGGATGCAGGTATGTACATATGTACGTAGGCATGCAGGCACGCTGGTATGCATGTATGCATATGTATATGTATATGTATAGGTATATATAATATGTATACGTATATGTGTATGCGCATGTGTATGTGTACGTATGTATGTATGTGCCTATATATATAGGTATGTATGTACGTCGACGTAGGTATGTGTGTGTGCATGTACGTATGTATGCTTGTTCGTTTGCTATGTTGTGTTATGCTCTGTGTGTTATGTTTGTTACCTGTGTTATGTATGTTATGTATTACATGTGGCTATGTGTTACATGTGGCCAATGAATGTAATGCAGATTGTGTATGCTAGGTATGCGGTATGCGATGTGTGGTGTGATATGCCATTTCAATTTGTTATGTAATTGTGGGTGATGTTTTAATGCTTTGTGATGTTATGTAGTGTTGCTTGACTGTATTTATATTAATACGTAATGTGGTGTACGGCTGTGTGCTGGTAAGTCACGCAATATTAAGTTATGTAGTGTTAGGCTGTATGATGCTATGTATTGATATGTAACGCTATGTATGCATGTACGCATGTACGTATGAATGCCTGCATGCATGCAAGTATAGAGTCTGCACAATGTACGTATTTGACAAAAGGCAGTAGCGACATGCAGGCAGAATCATTTACTTCTGTGGGGCCTCGTGTTCATCCTGATTCCTTGTACAAGCTAGTGCGGAGCACGGTTAAACCCACTACTTAGGCGCTAGAGGTTTGATCATTACAATCGTAACCCTGAAACGGAAATTGCTGCTACTGTGACTATGAGCGGTTACAGCACCTTTGCACCTTCGATGTTTGTCTTCCTCCTGGTAGAGTTCTGTATCGATGCTGCGTCGAATCGAGACAGCATCTGCAGGACAATTGCTGCGCCGCTTCGCAGGGCATACACGGCCGGTGAGCAGCGCCGTTGTCTTGCAGCAGAAGCTCTACAGTGCTTCCGAAGATGGCACGGTCAAGGACTAGAATAAAGCGAGCGATTGTGAAGAACGCAAATATATACTCAGTTCGGCTGCATTGCCTGGAAAGCGTATCAGTTGAGACTGCCCGTTGCCGAAGATTTGCGCAGTAGTCAGTTCAACTCTTCAGAATCCCGATGTCGGCAAAGCCAGTTAGATATTTTGACATCATCGCCACCGGCGGTTTCATCATGAGTTATCACAAGTGACAACAGGTATTTTGTTGGCATGGTCTGTTATGTGCTCTCCAGCTCGCAATCCATTCTGTCCTGAAGTCGGTACCATGGCTGATGATCGTGGGGTTACCGGACTAGAGGCGTTGGCCACTCCATCGTCCCTCCACAGCCTAGTATGCTTGGCATTTGCCTGTGCCATTTCGGGAGGAGTGGTCGCTCGATTCTGGCGAATGTGAGCAAACCTTCAAGGGCCATGACAGTGTTTGGCAAGTTATGCTGATGTGTAGAAACTAATTTCTTGGACTGCGTGCTCAGCGAACTTGCTGCGTAGCAGCTTGTTCCTGGTTTAGTTACGATGCATGTTGCGCCTATCGGGCAGCACCAGGTGTCCTTGGCTGAACTGACTTTGAGACAGATGCTGGCCTTATGCGCAAATGAAGCATTGCTTCAGTCATTCCACCATGTCTTTGAGGCCGGTGTCGTTTCATGCTCCGGGTGATGTTTGACTGGTGATGCATGGGTCATGTCATGAGCTTGATATGCCGGAATAAATGGAGCATAGCATCTCCGATTGCAAGCTGTCTCATGACCTCAGAATTTTTTGGATGCTGTTTGGCTCCAGCCGGTCTTGCTTCCCACTCCGCAGAACAACGAACCATCACCATGGACGTGGACTACGATGATGCGCGGAATGCAGTTTCATTCGTTCCTGCTATGAACGTGTAGACTGTAGACTTTGGGAATCCTAGAATCACATCCCAGCGAAGGCCTCATCGAAGAAGCGTTGGGATCCCGGGTTTAGGGTGTTCGGTGTTCAGTCTAGCCGCGAGAAGCCAATTTTGCATCGTCAAGCGGCTCCTTCTTTTAGCCACAGTACGGAGATGCTGGTGGCACGCAAGACCACCATTCGCCAAATGCATCTACTTCGGAACAACTACAACCCCCTCCCCCATTAATTAGACACCTCGCAAGCAATATAGACACATTCCCGAAAATCCACCTGATAACTTGCTTTGAACGCGGGGAGGGGACTGACTGTCGAAGCTGAAGCGATGCATGATTAATTTCTTTCTGTCTCACTCTCTCCCTCTCTCCCTCTCCCGCCCTCCCTCCTCCCATTCTTTCTCTTGCTTGAACCAAGCATGTGAGCTTTACAAGTACACTCCACAGTGACTGTGACAAGCGCCTCTGGATGCAACGGCAGAGAGAGAGACAAAGACAGTGCCATGGCCGCATGTTTTCACCTGGTTGCTCATACAATATGGGGGAGGGGGAGGTCGCTCCTTTTCCCTTTACCCTTCGGAAAGAAAGAGAGAGACGAACTACCAAGATTACAAGGGGGACTGCCCCAAGCTCTATTAACCCCTAGCAAAGCAGAGAGAGAGAGAGAGAGAGACGCGCCTCTGTTTATGGGTGAGGGATTCGACAACTCGAGACTCACGAGCCTCATGAGCTCGTGCCCGCAACCCTATAGACTCTGGACTCAAGCAGGCGCCTCTAGAGTCTGCATCCTCAGCCCCACAGAATCCAGAGCGTCGCTTCTTGGCCTCCGTGGTTCTACAGTGGAAGCCTTCGCCTTCACCGAAGCCAAGGACGAGGTGGCTGAGGAGGGCGGTCGCCCTGCCGGACGACGGATGAAGGGCCGTGGCGGTGAGGAGGGATGGCGCAGGGCTTCTGCACTCCAAACCTTCGCCGAAGTACTCTAGCGTGCATTCTTCTTAACTCAAGTCCTGTGTCAGTATGCTCGCCGTTTTGTCACTGTTCTTTTTTGCTTAGCAGAACATCTGCGAGGGTTTAGCTCTGTCCGTTCTAAGCTTTCAGACGAGGCTTTCGAGCTTCCTGCCTTAAGCCCCTTAAGCGTTTGAGCTTGCGCCTGCGGTTGCTCTAAGGCTGCATAAGTGAAGACTACTGGGTAGTCTGGGTGATGTTCGAGGTTGAGGTCTAGGCCAGCCGGAAAGAGTTTGCGCGCCAGGGACATGGAGTTGTGAGGTTGAGGGTCTTCAGATTGTGCTTTCGTTCTGCAGCCGCAGTCCCAGCCCTTGCTTTGTCGACCGGAGCATTTTCAAAGCATGCTCTTGAAGATGGGCTCGGTAAGGGTTCTGAGCCATTGGATCCTGTTGGTTGAGTCGGGACCGGGATCACTTCCTGTGCACCCTAAGCCCTAAGCGCCCCTAAGTCTCCGCCTCGAGCCTGAGGAGGACGATCGCTACGCAGGAAAGGCCGGAAAATTCGAGAGGCTGGACGATGACGATGACGAGACGGGAGCCGCACGATCCATCGAGGGCTGGGTCGTTATTGCGCTTCGGCGGCTGTTTGACGCTTCAGGTTTAAGAACTTCGGCATGTGTGGTCCAGGCTTGTGGTTCTGGATTACAGCTGCGGCAGGCCGTGCACGAGGTCAGCCTTCCAGATATGTCATGCATTTTATGATTATCTGCTCTAAAGTATGACAGAGGAGGGTTCAACATGCTGGTCAGGCCGCTGTACAGAGTTGCAGTTTCGGAGTTTTTCTGCTGAGCTGGTAGGTTTCAAGCTGAAGCACAGGGGGAGTTTGGCAACATGCACGAGCTGGTTTCGATGAACCCTACACCCTAAACCCTAGAACGCATGATTTGCACTGTTTTACTTGTTTCACTTGTTGCAAGGGGTCGGAATGCCTCACGTTTCGTTTAGACTGTGGATTTTAGGTTGGTTGTTTCGTCTTCTTGCAACCGGTAGATCTTGACCCGTAGTGGCTGATCACTCTCACATGCGCTGTATGTGTCAGTGTCCTACATGGCCCTAACTTCCTGTTTGTTGTGCTGCCCTTTGGCTGATACAAGTACGCGCAAACACCCCTCGAAAGTGAGGGGGATTCAGTTTTCGGCGAGTCTGAGTTAGGGTACTTTGTAGCTTCAACTTGCGTTTTGTTGTGTTCAACTGAAACCTGACTCAAATAAGCTGAGTGTAGTCCGACCGCGAACCAAGAACCTCGTCTGGCTGTGTCCGAGTTGCGAGAGCGTAAACCCTAAAACACGCGGACACCGCGGCCGAGCATCCCATACCGCTTCTGTATTGCACTCAGTTCATGCAGAGAATTCGAGCTTGACACCCCGAAGGTTGAAATCGGAACTCGCCATCTACTCGCCTGCCCAGGTCTTGAACCTAAGCCCGTCAAAATTGATCCCGAAGTCCATGCAACATACCGTGCTTTGTCTGTGTGAGACTCGCAGCATCTGAAGTGCCACGGAACTGCAAGTCGAACCTGAAGTCCCGAACCCGAATCCTAACAGCCCAAGTCCTGGCAACTGCATGCCGCATGCCCATAGCCCAACGTCAAATTCGCAACCAAGGTGTCCGGCGTCCACGAGGAGGCACAGGAAGATGACATCTTCGAAGCTTTTTCAGAGTACGGAGACATCAAGAAGCTTGGTGCAACGGTGCATGTAAAATGTAGGGTTCAGCTCAGGGTTCAGGTGGCCCAAGCTAAAGGGACGAGAGTTGTAGGCATAAGGTCGCAGAGGGCACGGTCTGGAGGCGTCGCTTGCAGGTGTCCGTGCTGACAGCCGCGAAGCAGACCTCGGTTTGCAAATGCGTCGATCCTTTTCGAAATCCGCTTGACCAGCAAAACTCTGCTCAGGCACAAATGCAAGCTTGCCCTCAACCTGGCCGCAGATTCTTCTGAGTTCCCGAGTGCCGTTGTCGAGAACGCTCGGAGGCGTTCAAATCCTACAACGTTGTAAATGAAGCCCCCAAGCTCTCAAACGTTAAGACTAAGAAGCTGCGATCCGAGCCCCGAAGCTGGTTGCATTGCTTCCTAAGCCTTGCCCAGGAACTTGCACCTCAACTTGGATCGCCGGACCGGTTTCTTGAGCTGACCTAGTGGGTGGTCCATGGGGGTTCTGGACCTCTGGGGCCATTGGTTTGCATACAACCCAACCTTGTCTCCAGGGCGAAAGTTGGGCTCCTCGTGGCTCCTTCACGAACACTTTTGAATGCACCAAGTAAACCTGGCAAGCTCAGAACACTCCCCTCATTCTGATTGTCATGTCAACGAGGAATATGGTTCTGAAGGTGATGAAGATGAGTGCGAATGGCGGCACGTTAGATATGACAGAAGTTTTGTTCTTGCTCTTGTCATCTGCACGAGTGCGCGTGAGTGTGGGTGTGGGCATGGGCGTGGGTTTTTGCGGGTGCGCCTGCGTGTGTGTGTGTGTGCGCACGTGCATGTGTGCGCGTGTTTCCGCGTCAAGGGCGATTGGGAGGTAGGACTTGTGATGATGGTGAACCCACTACCTAGAAATTGGTTTCAGTTGTTTAGTTGATGCTGCTGGTCATTGTGGCCAGCAGTACCTGGATGTTTCTGTGGATTATATGATTCCGACTTCTGTGTCGTAGAAGTACCTTTCACTTAACATGGCTTACAAGCGCGTTTGACATTGCTGTTCTCGTAGCCATGCTTTCAGTTTATGACGACGATGATGTTCGTCATCCCTACTACCATCGTCATGTTTGCCAAGATAACTCTCTCTCTATATATATATATATATATATATATATATATATATATACGTATATGTATATGTATATGTATATGCTTATCACAATACCGAGCTCCTCCGAGGACTAGCCCCGAGTTGGACAGGTTTCGGGAGTTGAGGATTTACGAATGGGCCTTGGGCTTCGAGCCTCATCCACATCGCATGTTCGCTGAGGGTTCGAGTGTTCGAGGCTTCGTCAAGGGCTACGCCTTCATTGAGTACGAGAACAAGCAGGAAGCAGATGCAGCCATCAAGGCAATTGTCATGTTCTGCCCATGCCGAAAAACGTTCTGTCCTGGACTTCTCCAAGCCGCTAGGGTTCTCAGCAAGGTAAGCCATCTCACCATTTTAATATCTGTTTCGGATGGCTGGCAGTGAATTTTTGTGCTGTGCCAAAGGCCTGCTTCATATTGG
This sequence comes from Symbiodinium sp. clade A Y106, assembly GCA_003297005.1. Classification (NCBI taxonomy): domain Eukaryota; class Dinophyceae; order Suessiales; family Symbiodiniaceae; genus Symbiodinium; species Symbiodinium sp. clade A. Next base: position 17,747 of record BGNK01006089.1, read on the forward strand.
AATCGCACATGGACGGGTGAAGGATCCTGATCCTACATGTGCGTAGACAGACTCCTTGTTCTTTAGTAGTCTGCACCTTGGACTCGTCTTCTATGCTTTAGCAAGGCGAAGCCTTCGAACTGATCAAGCGTGCTGTTTTTTCTCCGTCTTAGCATGACAACACCAAGCGGCATGCTTCACAGCTAGGCCATGCCGGTAGCATCTAGGTAGTAAAGGCACAACTCCTCGACTGCTCGCCAGGCCATGGACGGCAACAGCCTGTTGGACCACAAGTTGGATGTGAGCTGGGCCTTCGCGAAGCCGGGAAGCAAGAAGAAGCGCCGATAAGCCGACGGCAAAGGACGCCAAGCCACAACTCCCTTCAAAGTTGAGGCTGCAGAGGGCCCTGCACACCTATCAACATCAACCCAAGATATACAAATACACATATAATAGATATAGATATAGATATAGATATATATATATATATATATGGTACCGCCCCCCCCCCGGGTTATCCACCAGTTTTGGTGTAAATATGCCTGCACGCGTGTTTAGGGCAATGGGAACAGTCCCGATGCATCCGGAGTATTGAACTTCAATCCCGAGGACTGAACTTCAATACTCCCGGATCCAAGATTCAAGATTCAAGGTTCCAGCACAAAGTTTCCCCAGGATCTTGAATCTTGGATCC
>BGNK01006090.1:349-30817 GCA_003297005.1 Symbiodinium sp. clade A Y106
ACCAGCAATAGCCATGGAAGCCGACCGCGGCCACAGGGGGGAAGGGCAAGGGGGGAACCCACACCACAGGGAACCACAGGGGGGGAGGGGGGATACCATGGGGTGGGGGTGGGAGGGGGGGCCTAGCAGCGCTGCACCATATATATATGTACATACACAAAGACACACACATCCCAGGTTTAGGCCTCTGGGGGTGCTTCAGGCTTTCTCTTTGATAGGAGATAGGATTAGGGGGACCCTCTCAATAAGGTCCTTTTTAAGAAAGCCATAAGTAGGGTTAAGAATGATCCCCTTTAAGGGGTCTCCCTAATACTGCCTAGGATTTGAATGCTCGTAGTATCTTGTTGTACCTTTGACTGCAGGGTGCTTTTCCTGTTTTTTCTGTAAGCCCCATGAGCCCTACACCCTAACCCTAAACCCTAAACCCTAAACCCTATAGAAGCGCAGAAGCCCTAAACAGTAGCTACAGGGGTAAGTGGCCACTCTTATGGCGGACTTTGGGTTGCGGCATTCCTATGGGGGCCTTAATAATTAGAATAGGGTTCCTTTAAAGGGCTCCTTAAAGGGGTCTATAAGGGATCTATAGTAGCGGTCTATAGTATAGTATAGGGGCCTTAATAATAATTAACTACCTATGCTATTTTGGGGGGTTCCTTTAAGGGGTTCCTTCTAAAGGGGTCTATAAGGATTACTATAAGGGGTATTATGGGGGTTTAGTATAGGGGCCTTATAAGAAATTACCAATGCTATTTTGGTGGATCCTTATTATACTTATAGTAGAATGGGCCCGAAAACCCTTGTCTAATTATAAAGGCTCCTATATTAGGGCTTTCAGGTTCATGTTTTGCAGTTTAACGGTTGCTTTTGCATTTAACCAGGGCAACTGTGTAGGCGGTTTTCATGGGGTGTTGGGTTAGGGCGCACTAGAAGTGTGGAATCATCTACGGATTGAAGCTGACACGAGGCTAAGGTAAGTGAGTGTATATGATACTACCGTGATGTTCGGAGTCAAAACCTTCATTTTTGCGATCCAATGCCCATCTCCTGAAACCCAGCGTCCATACACCTAGAAGCTTTTGACGGTCGTGCAGGCAATCTTATACCCCTTAAAATTCCTAAAGAAGCCTCTACGCCGCATAGTTCTTCAACCCCGCACAAGTCGTGAGTGTTCCCATCGCCCCCATCAGCAAAGCCGTAATCCGAAGCACTAAACCACTCTCATACCCTCTAGTAAACCTGTCATAGAAACACTGTAAAATTCTTATGACAGTCGTATAAGACCCTTAAGCTCGCTACTCGTTTGTCATAGTTGGGTAACATTTTACTTGTTTTGGGTACTGAAACCCAATAAGGAATACAAGTATAAATTTTCAATACTACCCCAACCATGAACTAGACTCCTCATCCCTACCATATAAGGCTTCATGAAAAGCGGGGCTTATATGGGATATCCCTATCCGTTTGTTCGCTTATGTACTTTTTGGGGGCCCTCCTCAAAGGTGATCGTCGCTCCCATCAAGCCCTTTGGCGCCGGCTCCTGCTTCTCTGCAGAGCTCATCTACACCAGCTTGCTCCTCGCCACCCAAAGTCTGGGGGTTTAGGGTTTAGGGTTTTTGGGGGGGTTTAGGGTTTAGGGAGATTTCGGAGAACCCTACTACTTGGAGGGGTCGGGCGACTTACTACCTAGTTAGCTTAGAGAGTTATTTACCGTAAACCCAATTAGGGTACCTTTTTATGGCACTTATAACTCTATTTACTACCTACCTACTAAGTCCCCCGACCCTCGAAGAAAGTCTTAGGGGCATGGGAGATTTCGGAGATTTCAAAGGTTTGACAGAGTTCCTGCCTTTTCTCTAACGGGACACGCCCCATGTTTCATAGCTAACCGGGATTCTATATGTTTTAGCACACGATGTTGGATTTGGCATGATTTGGCGTATCATCCTGCAAGCTTGATACTGCACAGCACGCTTCAACTTCACTTTCATCAAGCTTGTACTTCGTCAGGATCACGTTGTCCCAACGAAAACCATATGGCTAGTATGGCTAGTATTCGCCAGGAGCCACTGCCAACATGCCATGATAAGGTCCCCAAAGGTTGAGAAGGTATTCGCTTCAGCGTTGGATCAAAATTAGATACGTGCCCGTCCCACCTGTTATCATACAGTCGTACCCCTCATCAGGGATGACTGACAAAAAGTAGGAACAGCCGGTCCGAAAAGCCGGTGAGATCTAACACAGGGTCTATTGCGCGCCTACGCTGAGCATCCAACAAGTGGAGCCAGAAGAGCTACTGTGTCAGTTGTATGGTTTGCAACGCTCATTCCCAAGAAGCGCGTTCCCGCGCAGCGCGCGCCAATAGCTATCAGCGTTTTTATTTTTTCTGTTTCGGTCCCGCCGCCGTGTCGGTTTCAGAAACGCATTGGCGCGTAGAAGCGCGTTCGCCAAGAAGCGTGCGCAAAGCACCACGTTAGTCAAGCACACATCTTGCACCGAAGATAGGGTTTCTTAAACGGAATTAAGTTTCTAATTCTAACTCCATCCAGCGCAAAATCTTACATGGGTGCCACGACAAGCCCGGTGCACGTGCACAGACCACAACTGCAGCCAGACCGCTGTAGCGTAGAAACGCGTTCCGCTGCAGCAATGCGCGTGAGGGAATCCTGGTTTTTCCTCGGTCCGCAGTGGCGTAAAGAAAACCTTTAGTCTGTGGGCGCAGGCGACACATTTGGCTTCCTTTCCTCAGCGCATCCAACAGCGGCTACATCAGAATCCAGAGAAAAGACAAACCCAACGGAGACAGAAGAGCCAATTCCTTCAGATCCACCAGTGTCGGGAGATCGGGCGGCAGCTGACACCCACCGAAGCCATGCATCACTCTTAAATCCACTAACTCAGGATGACGCGGAAAAAAGCATGATGCTTGCGCACAAAACGACACTTACAAATACAGCTGTCGCAAGCGCACGAAGCTGCGATCAATGCTCACCAGCTGCACCGCAGTATGCAAGCTCCTCCCGGAGCGGCAGGGCCGATGTAAGATTTGGCTTATATGTATGATTAAGAAGCGCTTTCCCATAAACCTCTGCGCAATTTCCAAGAAGCGTGCGCAAGGCACTTTTAGATTTTCTGTGTAAAGTCTGCAAGGTTCCAAAGCCAAGAAGTACCCTATACCCTAAACCCTGAAACCCTACACCTTAAACCATAAACCCGTAACCCTAAACCCTAAATTCTAAACCCTAAACCCTAGTCAGTTTTTTCGGGCTGGGTCCCTCAACCCTTACGACCCTCACCCCCTAAACCCAAACCCCTTAAACTTTTAGCTCCGAGCTTTAAGACCCCTAACCCCTGAGCCCTCTTAGAGGATCATGGGACTTAGCAAGTAGGTTATAATTGGGGTTATAAGTCCCCTAAGTGGGGTTATCCTAATTATATCCTACTTGTAGCCTTACTTACTAAGTTCCATGATCCTTTAATCCTACACCACCAGCATCCCTCCATTGAACTCCTATATGCTTTAAAGCCCTTACACCCTAAATATGTGGGCTTGGGGTTTTAGGAGTTGGGGTTGGGTGTTTGGGTCTAGGGCTTTGAAGACAATCAGGTTTTTCGTGTGGGTGTTGCAGCAGGTTCGCGTACAGGTCTATGGTTTTAGGCTGTTGGACCATTCGGTTCAGGGTCTTCGGGTTTGGGGTGTTGTGTTTGGGGGTCGGGGTTTAGGATTTAGGGTTTCATAAGGGGCCATAGGGAGTCGCCTGCTTCCTTGAGTTTGGTGAAATAGGGCTGCTTTGGAAAATTGGTAAGTGCATATGTCGGGTGTTAGTATGGTCGGACTTGTAGTGAAATCCCAGAGACTCCAATATCCCTTAATTAGGGAATATATTTTGAATTGTAGTAGGATCCTTAATATGATTTAACGAATATTCGAAAGTAAGTAAGTAAGGGATATTGGAGTCTCTGGGATTTTCAGGTTACTCTAAACCGTTCCAAGCCCTAAACCTCTATAAACCATTCTAAACCCTAAACCCGAAACCCCTAAACCCTAAACTTCTATTATTCCCAGGTTGTGCTTCACGGTCCTCAGCTGCGCCGCATCGCGCCGCAACAACCCCAAGGACTTTCAAAGTGAAGCGCAGTAGCACCTACTGAAAGTTCCTAAACTCTAAACCTTAAGCCCTAAAGCCTAAACTCTAAACCTTAAACCCTAAACCCTAAACTCTAAACCTTAAATATCTTAAATCCTAAACTTCAAGCTCTGAACCCTAAACTCTAAACCTTAAATCCTAAACTTCAAGCTCTGAACCCTAAACTCTAAACCTTAAATCCTAAACTTCAAGCTCTGAACTCTAAACTCTAAACCTTAAATCCTAAACTTCAAGCTCTGAACCCTAAACTCTAAACCCCTACTCAGAGGCGTTGGGTGGTCGAAGCCCGGATAAGTGAACCAGAAGCCGCTGCAGTATTCGGGGTAGAGGGTCTGGGGCTTTAGGGGTTTAGGGCTTTAGGGGTTTAGAGTTTTGGGGTTTAGGGTTTAGGGGCGCGGTTTGGGGTTTAGGCGTTTAGGGGTTAGCAAGGCCTTCCAGGACCCGCAACAGGGTATACATCGGACACTGGTAAAGTAGAAGCCGGAGGCATTGCCAATATTCTTCCTTAAGAAATCTACTGTACAATAATTTGTGCCCCCAGACTCGGTTCTAACTCTTCAGATTTCAGGCTTTTGTTTTTAGGTTCTTTAGGTTTGGTTCGCCCTCTGCAGACTTAGTAAGGAGGGGCACAATAGGGGTGGCATGTGCCCTGGGTAGGGTTATCCCACTTATAACCTTACTCAAAATATTCGAAACTCTACTTACTGAGTCTCTTGCGCCTTAAGTACAGACAGCATGCACCTTGTAGTCGTGGCTTTCACAAGACAGAACAAACAATGACTTTGCATAAAAGCTGCAAAGAGCCCACAAAGTCCTATACATACCTCCAAACGCTAAACCTCAACCCCTGACTCCAAAAGCCAGCTAAACCCTAAACCCTAAACCCGCCAAAGCAACAGAAATCAAGGAGTACTTAAAGGATCATGGGACTTAGTAAGTAGGTTATAATTGGGGTTATACGTCCCTTAAGTGGGGTTATCCTAATTATAACCTACTTATAACCCTACTTTCTAAGTCCCATGATTCCATGATCCTTCAAGTAGTGGGATCCTTTGGCTCAAATATGATGCAAGTAGCAAAGGCACCTTATTGTAGTCTTAATGTGGGAAGTCGAATTTTGAAAGAGTTAAGCCCTAAACCCCTCACCCTACCCCTAAACTGGACCTACCGCACTTTAAACATATCGAGTTTGAGGTTTGAGAGGTTTAGGGTTTAGGGTTGAGCCTGAACAACCCAGAGACTCCAATATTCCTTAATTAAGGAATATACCTTGAACTATAGTAGGATCCCTAATATGATTTAAGGAGTAATCCTTAATTAAAGGGATATTGGAGTCTCTGGGAACACGGAGATGAGAGTCTGCAGGACGACCCGAACCAGTTCTACGCTTTGGCCATTGGCTTCACTATCATTGCTGGTGGCCACGCTGTAGGACAGCTACACCCAGAACCCAATGCACCCTAAACCCTAAACTCCTAAACCCAGAGCCCAAAACCCAGAACCCGAGGCCTTCTCAACCCCCAAACCCCTAAACCCAAAGCCCTAAACCCAGAACCCGAGGCCTTCTCAACCCTGAACCTGGAATCTGCTAAAGCCTAAACCCTGAATCTTGCGACTTCCAACCACAGTCTTTGCTGCAGGTCGTCATGGCACTTCAAGCAAGATACCCTAATCGCAGAAGCTTCAAATCGAACACTAAAAGTCAAGATATTCTGGTCTTGTGGGGGGCTGCGGCATGTGTTTTCCGGCCTAAGCCCTAAACCCTAAACCCTAAATCCTAAACCGTGGTACCCTTGGTTAGGATTTGATACCCGTAAACGGCACAACTCCACCCCGCCCGTTGAGCTCCCGAAGGGCTTCCGAAGCTTCTTTGTCGGGTTCAGGGCAACAGGAATTAGGGTTTAGGGTTTAGGGTTCAGACGGTTTGCCATGGTATACCCGGCCACCCACCAAGAAACAACCAAGCAGCTCATGAAACCAATACTGGAACTCCTGATCAGAGCAGTTCTCGTAAACATCTAGGTTCTTGAATAGTACCCTTTTGCCCTTTTTGGTTTAGGGTTTCGGGTTTCCCTTATTAAAACTGAATATTAGGAAAAAAGGGTACCCCTATTATAAAGGGGTTACTTAGCAACCTAGACATCTTGCACCACAAAGGCACCAACCCCCAACTATCCAACAGATCGCACCCTCCATGTGACTCCTTCTTAGAGTGGGTTTAGGGTTTAGGGTTTAGGGTTTTGGTAGTTCTGTAAATCAGGGTACCCATATTATAAGCAGAACCCGAAAACGGACCCTAATGTAGAGAAACTACCCATATGTTGGTAGTTCTTGGGGGCCCTGTTCTTTTTTACAAGGGGTCTCTGAGGGTCTAATTGTTAATACCTTAGACTTCCATAACAAGGGTTTCAGGTTTAGGGCTTAGGGTTCAGGGTAACCCTTATATAGAATCTATAGGGGGGGCCCTACAAAACAGTCTGTTTTGGTCGGTTTAAGGTACTTGCTAAGAGCTGTCAGGGTTCAGCTGCAGGAAGCGTGTCTGGTGCGGCGCTGAACCCGGCCGTGGCGCTGAGCTTGGGCTCCACTAGTGGCAAGGACCCAGCAGGCTGTAGGCTTAGGTTGTTTTGGTACAGTGATGTAGCTAGGTGCCTGAATAATTCGAGTATGGCTTCTGAGGTACATGATACTATGGTCGTACTGTGGTTATAGGGAAGTACTATCATTCATGATTCAGACGTCTACAGAATTGCTATTCTTTTGCTTCTGTGATGGGTTCCAGCCAGGATTGCCCCGTTTCAGGGACTTATCGCCTCGATTATAGCGTGCTCAGTACTCACTACAGTAAACCCCATAAAGTTGGAAACCGGATTAAGGCCAAACAGTGCTGGGACTCCCTATACATTACTCTTAAGGATGGAGGCTGTTGGGTTTCTAACTTTTGGGCTTCCACTGTAAGTCCCTGGAGCCCTTACCCAATATACTCCCTTTGGTTCCTTTTCACAAGTCTATTCTAACTGTTAAGGCCCTGGTATTCGGGGTTTTATGATCTTTAGACTTACCTTTGGTTAGTAGGGAATGGAGGAATGGGGTACAATTATAACTACTCTTACTACCCTCCTTCCATTCCCTACGAACCAAAGGAAGGTAGAGCTTTAGGCTTTCGGGGGACTGGCGGCTTTGGGGTTTTAGGGTGGAGTTTTAGGGGCCCAGTGCCGTAGTTGAAACTTTAGGACCCCATGCTTTCAGGGCTGACTTTCATGCAAATACCCCTGAATTAAGGAATATTCCGTATACTATAATTTTAGGAATATTCCTTAATTGAGGGATATTGGAGTAGGTGAGTGTAGATTCTGAATATTGGTGAGTGTATATGGGGATACTAGTAATATAAACCATACCCTAAGTAGCTTTCTGAGGCACAGGGACCAAGAAACGCGCACGCTCCCGGGTTCAAAACCCTGGTTAAACACTCCCCTGAAAATTGAAAGGTCGTGAACGACAGCTTGAACCCTAAACCCTCAGCCGTAAACCCTTAAACCGTAAACCACAGCACCCCAAAAGAACTGATAGGGGAAAGCCCCTTTCAAACACACACCCCCTTTGAAACTATTGTTCGAGATCCTAACCTCAAAATCACAAAAGCCCTAAGCCCTAACGCTAAACTCTGACCCCTAAGTCCTAAACCCACCCTCCTTCAAAAGCCCTATTCAAGACCCTAAACCTCAAAGCCCTGAGCCTTAAACCCTGAACTCTAAATCCTAAACCCCAAGCCCTCTCAACTCAAAAAACCCCTAAGCCCTAACCCTAAATTCTTAGTCCGAAGCCCTAAGCCCTAAACCCCAAGCCCTCTCAACTCAAGAGCAAAAAGAGAAAACAAGTGGGTGGTTGTCAAAATTAGGGCCCCTTTTTGGGTACCCTAAATACTAGGTGCCGTACTATAATAAGGACCCAAACAGGGACCAAGATTTTGACAACCACCCAAGTTGACGAATGAACTTAGGACGTGCCGGACCCATGGACCCACCCGTTAATGATGGGTTCGCTCTCGGCAGTTTAGGGTTTAGGGTTTGGTGTTTAGGGTTTGGGGTTTGGGGTTTAGGGTTAATGATTAGTTGGGAGTAGTATAGGGGCCTTAGAAATTAGAGTGGGGTTCCTTTAAAGGGCTCTATATACGGGTTAATATAAGGGATCTACAGTAGGGTTCTATACTTAGTAGGTTACGGATTTAGGGTTTGGGGTTTAGGGTTAACGGAGCCCTCGTGGCGCTTGAACGGAGCCCTCGTGGCGCTTGATACGGTAGGTGGTATAGTGTACGGCCGTAATTGGAATAGGTTTTTGGGGCACATTATGATAGCATAGTCAGAATCGGAGCCAAAAGGGATTGCTAAGGAGTAACATTGGTGCTTATCAAGGCTTCTATATTCTTAGTAGCTGAGTAGGCGACCTTCAAGCTTCTGGGGTTTCCAAAATCCTACCATAATTGAAAAGGTTAACTTGTTGGGGCTAGGGTACTCAGTCCCTAAGCATTATATTGTGGGGTAGAATAGAGGATAGTCGGGGGGCTCTAGGAAAACACCAGGAGCCCAAACTCATTGTTAGTGGACCCCTTATGGTCCTTAACAATGGTCTTTGAGTTTTGGAATTTTAAGGGGTCGGGGTATATGGGGTTTAGGGCTTACAGGGTTTAGGGTTTAGGTGTGTGTAGTTGGGGGTGGGGTCCGAAGATAACAGGAGCTTCATTGGCCTTGGCTTTGGTCCACTGCCGAGCTTCCCGACCGTGCTAGGGTGGTTTAAGGCGTTTATAATGTTTTGGGCCTTCGGGTGCTCATTTCAGGCTTGGGATTTGGGGAGGTTTTACCCCTGTTGTTATCAACCCTTCAACTTAACATCCTTGCTAAATACGCCGACTTGAGAACCACGGCTGCCCTACTCAGCTAATCATGTCACCGTTACAAGACCTCACTGGTATAAAGCCGTCATAGGCCCTTATGAATCCGTCAAAACGTCCTAGAACAGGCCTCATGACACCCTGCTAGGTTCATCAGTCAAGCCTCAGCCGATGCCAGACAAACGCCCAAAGTCATGGGGGCATAAAACTCCATGGTGTCGGTTGCAGTCAGTAGGCGCTGACCCCAAACCCTCCAAACCCATCCTTCAGCTGTCATCACATGATTTTTTTAGGGTTCCTACAAATCCATCGTTGCGGTCTCAATTTAATAGCTTCAGGGCCCTACAAAACAGCAGGTGATGCTGAATGCCAAACCGAAGGCTCTAACTAGACATTTCTCGGAAAGGCTTCTGGGAGGCGTGGTCGCTGCGGGACTGTTCCGCCTCCTCCGCCGCGAGGCATCACAGGGTACGGGGACTTGTGGGCCATCTTGCTATATATATATATATATATTATATGAATGATAACATGTCAGATAGTCAGACAATTAGTCAGATAGACAGATAGACAGATAGATAGATGGAGGTTTGACAGACAAACAGTAATTTTCGCTTTCAATTGTTAAGGCCCCTATTCGAGTTTCGGGCACAGCTGTTGCAATGGGCTTTGGGCCTCTTATAGTATGTTTTATACCAACCCTTATAGTAGCTCTTGTAACTGGTACCTCTTCTGGTAACCCTAAAGTCAGTAATCAGCTTTTGTAGCAACCTGCACAGTGATCTACTGCCATGAGTGCCCCTGGCTGGTGCATGCTCCTACAGCAGTCGTCGGAGCAGCCACATCCACAGCCAATATTGCCCCTAAGATCCCCTAAGCCCAAAACCCTACCTACTCCCTAAAATCGATACCCTAATTGCCACGCTGACACGGCAGGCTGACACGGCAGACCAGGCTCGAGACACAAAACTGGTCCACACACAAAGTCCCTTCAAGCCTTATAAAGGCCCCTTTTTGTTTAGGGTTTAGGGCTCTGGGACCCCAACACTCCTAAAACCTAACCGTAAAGCCATGGCGCCCTAAACCCTGAATTCCTAGAGCTTTGACGGCATCCAGCAACAATACTAACCCGATTCGTGTTACAACGCGCCATGGGAGCACTCCCCGGAGTTCGAGGCCCGGCGACACCGATCTCCGCATCGGTCCAACTGTCTATTGACACGGTACGCGCGACCATAAAGCTTGCTCTTAAGCAGAGTTGCATCTACAGTTGCAACCAGGAAAGGCCGACGCACGCTACCGCCTTTCCATGTCAGTATAGGGAAAGATGATCGCAGCACCATCGATGTGTACAAGTGCAGGAGCACAGCTCTGCCAGGTGGACGTGGAATAAGTCGTTTGTGAGGCAGCGGCTCGCTTCTCACAGCACATGGAGTTCCAATGGCTTCACCGTTCCGGAAGCGGCTGAGTGGACCACGACGGAGTGCGGATCAGGCCACGGAGCTGAAGTTTGAATATGTGCACCTTTGCTGTGACGCCGAGAAATCGTGGTGGGCCAATCTGCGCAGCCGAGCGCGGGCCAAAGCCCACTTGGCATACGATGGCATACGGCTCAGAACGCGACGACGTGACAGAGGACGAATACGCTGCAGATGACAAGGAGATTAAGCTCGACTTGCTAGCACCGCAGGAGGAACCAAAAAAGGCAAAGCGATGTTACCTTCGTCGTTCTCCTTTGTCCCGGGGCCCTAACGGCGATGTTTGGGACTGCCTCGATGCGGTCCATTCTGAGGCATTTGCCTCGGGAAGACGCCTGCGGGTTCAGCATGTTATAATGTAACAGCTCACCGCAAGGTGGTTGATGCCAGTAATGCTTGGGACGCTGCGCTCCTTAGGGCCATTAGGGGGTAAAGACTCTGCCGATGTGGCTGCCAACAAGCAAGCTGCTCTTTCCACGTCCGAGCTGGTTTTTCGTCGTGAGCATCGCCAGTGGGCTTCGCAGGCTAAGCCGGCGCACGCTTCGTTTCTGGCTATCCGAAAGGCCTATCATGAGCATTTTGATAAGGTTGCCCCACGTGTGCCATCGGCTTTTCCTTCCGGTGCTCTTTCGTCCTGGGGGTTGGTCTACTGGGGCCGGCAAAACTTTCCCGCGATTCCGGCTTGTCTTCCCAAGTGGTGCCATACGGCACGCTTTGCCGAAGGCTTCTTTGCCCGCTTTGTTTTAGTTTGGGCGGGCCAGTTGCAATTTTCTTCTGATGCCGTCGTACTTGAAGATCCGGGTGTCACTTTCATTGAGCTTGCCGCCAGCACTGAACTCTTCACGGGTATCCGGCTCCCGGTGCGTTGCAGGGAGGCCTTGAAGCCAGCTAGGACAAAGCAACGACACAGTGCAAAGCAGGAGCTGGCGAAAGCACGCGTGTGTTTTCAAGTCTTCGAGGATGACGTCATCAAGCAAGAGCCGAAGGAAGACAAAGAGTTTTGCGAGATCGTAGAGGAGTTCGCTCAAAATAACTCCGGCATGCCTCCACCGTCGCTGGCGATCTAAGAGCTCCTGGAAACAAGTGCCCTGCTGGAGTTTCGCCTTCGAAGCTGGAGGCTGCGGGCAGCGTATCTGCTAAACCACCTGCAAAAAGCAAGAACTACGTCACTGACGGCCGTGATGACATAGAGCTCATTGCAACAACCCTCTAGAAGGTGCATCGCTGAGAAGGTGGCTCCTCTTGATCTGGCTAGTAGCCCAGCGGACAGATGTCTGATGAAAGGTGCTGCTCGCAGGGCCACCCAGTGCCTGCAAGAGCATCGAGCTCATGGCGAGAAGGTGTTGTGACGCAAGCAGCGGCAGCTGGCGGTTTTTGAGGTTGTTTCATTTGTTGAAGGCCAAAAAGTCCAGTGCCGGAGCAGAGGAAACGGCACATGTCAATTTAAAAAAGAAGGTAGCCAGCCCTATAATCCCCAGACCTTAAGAAGGGAGAGTATGTTAATTCACCGCACATGCTTGGTATGGCAAACAAATATCTTGATCCTTCGCTTGCCTGGAGGAGTTTGCGGAAGACGCCACGGACGTGACTTAGCCGCTACGTGGGACTTTTGAGTTTTAATTTTGCAAAAAGGGTTCTATGACGTATGAGGGTTGTAAAAGGGGTCTGTCAGGCTTCCTTTAAAGGATTTTATAAATAGAGCTCCGATCAAAAATTTCTTCAAGAGACTCTATAACCAAGGTTCTATCAGGGTTCTACAAGGGCGCTGTAAGGGTTTCATAATGGGTCCTTAAAGGCTGCCATGCTGGTTCCCCAGAGAGCCCAGTGCCCCTGAATTAATGAAGGATTTTACCTTAAGCTAGACTTCCTTTAGAGGCTCCTTTAAGCGCTTTCTATAAGTGTTGAATATCCTTTACTTAAAGGATATATACCTTCGAACTACAAGAGGTTTCATAGTGTTATATTTAAATTGTATTCTTTATTAAGCTGTATTGGGCGTTCTGGGATAGCCTTGAAGGTGCTTTCCGGTGTAGGGGTTGAGGGTTTAGGGGTTTCTGGCTAGTTTTGCATGTGGGGGTGGGCGCAAGAAAGGATTGAACCGCTTGTGTATTGTTTGTAGAAATTTGTACTTCAGATAGAAGCTTAAACAAGTAATTCCCAATGGCATTATTATACGATCAAGGAGATCAAGACCCGACTCTAAATGTTAAGGTCTGTACATGAGGGTTCGGGGATTTTGTGCTTCGGGACACACGGAACCTGGTGCAGTGTTTGGGGATTCGGCGCTCGGTTTCTGCGCGCTTGCAAAAGGCAACTAAGCGCGCTTAACTGACTAAGCAGCAACATCCCATGGTCCAATATTGTTCGACCCAAAATCTCGGCTCAGACTAGACTATGTTCATTGTCTTTCGTGGTGCAAAGTCCAGGGACCAGAAATTGTTTACCCGAAAACCCCAAGAAATGACCCTATACCGCCTATACCCTATAAAACCCAAAACCGTTTAAAACGACACAAATCAAAACAAGACAAGCTAACTTCGACTCCACAGGAGGGTCTCGCAAAGCACGAAGCCGGACTTGGCACGCGTTGCGTGGCAGAGTTGCTTGGGGCATTCGTGCTGACCCTGACGGTGGGGCAAGGGAAGCGGAGTTTGGGGTTTGGGGCTCAGGGTGTACCCGGAGGTTTGGCGGGGTTCAGTCCAGTCCACAGCCTAATGCGAGCATCTTGGGCACTTCATAGCACGAGCGGTTCGGAAGCACTCAGAGTCTATGGCTGCTTTTCGGGGTACAGTAGGTTGCTGTAGGGCCACGTTGCTCGCCTCTGTCGAAACCACGTAGGATTACATCATCATCATCATCATCATTAGCATCATCATGCACCCCGCAGGCAGGTTCGGATGATCCAGGCTACAAAAGTCTTGAGGCTCACATACTGAAGTCTTGGTGGGAGCTTTGATCCATGCATCCTTATCCTCTCGGGTAACTGAAGGATCACTAGCAGCACTAGCAATATCTCAGCAGGATGATCTCTGCGGGGGACCTTAACAATTCCTAAACACAAAACCCTGAACCCTGAACCTTAATGCTGTCTTTCATGCACACGGCTTTAGTTGTTTGTATGATTCAGGGTCTAGGGTTTGGGCTTGTTAGTTGCTTATGTTGCTTGTACAAGGATGTACAAGGGGTTGTAGCGGTTGGGCTTCCTTTTAGTCTCGGGCTTAGGGTCATCTGCAATGGGCCGTAGACATCTAAAGCTAAAGGCCCTGAAAAGCGACTGTAAAATTTCAACTTTAGCCCATTATTACGTATTTCCGAACCGAACCCCCGAACTAAAACCTTTAAATCAGCCATAAAATTCTAAATCCTCAACGGGGCGCCGAAGTCCTCGCCAGAATGGGTTTTTGCAACGGGTTTTCACGGTTGGGATTGGTAGGGGTGGCGAGAGCGTTTCATGAGGGGTTTGTAGAGTTTTACGAGTTTTACGAGGTTTTGTTTAGGGTTTAGCCCCAAGAGCCTTAAACTCGAAACCCTAAGCACCCTGAACGCAAAGCCATGCCTGTGGCTGCCGAAGAAAAAGACAACTACCTCTTTAATCTTAAGCTTAGGGTTTCGTTTAAACTTAAGCCTAGGGTTTCGTTTAATCTGAAGCTTAGGGTTTCGGGTTCAGGGAACATGAGCAGGTGGGCTTGAACTTGGTGGCCAAGTCTCCTGATGCTGGCCTGAATCTGCGGGTTTCAACCCTCAACCCTGAAACCCTCCAAATTTCCCGGGTCAACCCAAAGCTGGGCTTATACAATCCTCAACCCCCAAACCCTTCAGCCCCTAGATAACCCCGCACCCTTAAGGACGAAAAGAACCCTAAAAGGGTTTAGGGTTCATATAATATACCTTATAGGGATTCATAGTATAATTGTACAGGGCCCCTTCTTTTAAGGGTCATTTGGTCCTTACCTAGACCCCCCAACTACCCTCTAACATACCCCAAATACCCACTATCAAGGGCCATTAGGGCTCCATTAAAGGGCCCTTGGGGGGTCCTGGTAAGGACTCTGGGCTCTGAGCCTTGACCCTTTGGGGCTTGCCGGGGGCTCCTACGGCTTTTGTTGTTTCGGTCGGAGGTCTTCGGGATAAGGGCTCTATGGCTTTAGGGTTTAGGGCTTTAGGGTTTAGGGCTTTATGGGTTTAGGGCTTTAGGGGTTTAGGGCTTTAGAGTTCAGGGCTTTAGGGTTTAATTAGGGCTTTAGGGTTTAATTAGGGCTTTAGGGTTTAGGGTTTAGGGTAATAGGCGCTTGTATAACTTCAGGGGCATATTCTGACATGATTATAGTGGTGCAGGAGCCCCAAGGAATAGGATTTAAAAGTATGAAGGTTTCTATTTTAGGGTGTGTTTAGTTAGGCTATGGGTGCTTTGGACTAGACTCCGTCACGAGGCGCTGATCATGAGCACAGTGCTGGGTTCAATACCCCTCAGGATAAACTACTGAACCGGAAGCCCCGAGTCCTAAACTCCTGTGCCCCTAGACCCCTAAATCCCAAATATTTCGTAGACCCGGCATTTGCCAGACCCGAAACAAGCCGGTGCAACCTACACCCTGAAGCCCGTAATTAAGCCTCAAGCCCCACATCCCGAGTGCGCACAGAGGTCCGTTTCGGGAGCTGTGTTTGAAATCTAAGGCAACCGCGTTCTCAGCAGCTGCGGCGCTCACCTGCATGATCTACTCGTTAGGCAGCGCACTCAGTGTATACCCGAAACACTATACCGTACATCCTAAGCTCACTCACTCACTCACTTACTGACTCACTCGCTCTGAACAAAGCCTTAAATCCGAAATATCTCGCGATTTAGGCACGAAGAGCCTTTCTACATTCCAAACACAAGCCCAGAACTTTCAATTTCACGCAGCTACACCCAGAGACTCACATATCCCTCATAAATAGTTGCGAACATTCGGCGAAGTGCAGCATGGATCGTTAATTCGAGATCCTTCATGAAGAGATATTGGAGTCTATGGGAACGATTTAGCTTCCAGGAGTTTGCTGCAAGTCTTTGGGAGCTTCCGAAAATAAGGGACCCAAATCTAGTACCCCAAATACTAGGATCCTTATTATAAGGACTCCAAAATAAGGTACCCCGAATTTTCGGAAACTCCCATTTCAGAAGCCCTAAAGGGAAGCATCCTTTCGCTCGTCGTTGCGGCTGGGTGCCCTTAGTAGCCGGGTGGCTTTACAGCTTCAGAACCGCAAGGGTTTAGAGTCTAGGTTTTAGGGATTCAGGGTGTGATGTTTGTGTGGTGCGGTGGTACTTGAGGGTTTTTGGTTTGGGTTTCGGGGATAGCCTACCGTATTGTTATATGCTATACTATATCATATTATATTGCATTGTATCGTCTGGGGCTTCAATGTTTTGTGTTTAGCACCCTAAACGCTGAAGCTTGGCAACCGCCCCGAAGTCCTAAACCCAAAATCAATCAGAATAGGGTACCCCCAAAACTAATGAGGGTTTATAGAACCATTAAAAGCCCCTTAAACTAAAACCCTCTCTATACTAACAGTGAATTACCGCTAAAACCTGAACCCTAAACCCTAAACCCATTAAAGTTGCCCATCCCTCAACCAGAGTGGTAGCCTGGAGGCTGAAGCTAAAAAGGCAGGAGGGTTCAAAAAAAAACATTAAAGTAATTAAAGTTAATTAACCCTAAAACCTGAACCCCAAACAAGGATCCCCAACAGGCAACATCTCTGGCGCCCACCTCAACCCAGCCGTGACACTGGCCGTGTCCTTGCGTGGGAAGTGCACAGCGAAAGATGCAGCCCCTTGTCGAAACAGCTCTTAGGCCCTACGGCACTACGGTTTCGGGTTCAGGGTTCTGGGATGTTTAAGATTTAGCGCTTCGGCTGCACGTATTTCAGAACTTCAGGGTCGGGCTTTCTGAATCGGGTCGGGCTTTCTGAATCCGGTAGATGGCGTAAGCACTTTGTGCTGCCGTTGGTTTTTGGAACAGGGTATTCCACGTGTCTTTGCATCACCCCTCGAGAGCCTAGGACCCATGTTGGGTGCGAGTGATTTCGCTGGTTGCTGCCACACCCGTATTACCCGACTTTGCTTAGCTTCTCGCAACAAACATTGCGCAATTCGTGCGATTCGTGCGACACACTAAGATGTAACGTCAAACCTACTTGGCTCAAGATGCGCTGCAGTTGTTGTCCAAACACGTATGTGTACGTGTATATATATATATGTATACAAAGCCAGTTTTTAGACATGAACTGCTGAACAGAACTGTACTTGGGACGGTTTCAGAAGATGTTCAGCTTTTTCGACTTCTTGGCCGTTGTAGAAAGGGATCTCCGATAAAGAGATTTAGGGGTTAGGGTTTAGTGCTTAGACGTTGTTTTGCACGCCTCTGAGAGTAGAATCGGGGATGGAGTTCCATTTAGTAGTGTGATGCTTTCACAAATCCCCAGGCCCTATACCCTAAACTACACCCAACACCACAGCCTCCTAAACTTTCACAACTCACCTTGAACCTTGAATCCTAGACAGAGGTTTGCTACATGCTTTGCCAACTCTTTGGGGGCCTCCTCGCTGGGATCACGTCGGCCTTCTTTCAGATGAACTCCGCGAGCCTCATCTGAAAGTCCAAAACGTTCATATAGTTTAGGGTTTAGGGGTTTATAGGAGTTTAAGGGTGTAGGGTTTATGGTGATGTACGGTTCAGGGTTTCCGGCTTGGGGGTTTAGGATTTCGCATTCTTGGCTTCTAGGTGTTGAGGGGGTTTAGGTTTGTTGCGGAAAGGGAAGGTTTGGAATCGGAACATGAAGCTGGTGCAGCGAGCCAACCTAAATCCACACCCCTAAAGCTTACAGTAGAAGCCCAAAGGTTGGAAACCCCATAGCCTCAATCCTTAAGAGTCATGTATAGGGAATCCCAGCACCATTTGGCCTTAATCAGGTTTCCAACTTTATGGGGTTTACTATAATTCCCCAGACCCCACACCCCAATCCGCGTTTGTCGGAGACTTCTAAGCACGACACAGACCACAGGACTGGATCAGGAGCCTGCACCCGAAACCCTAAAGTTGGGGCCGCCACAAAGCAGAGAAGCAAAAAAGAAAAGGGTTTAGGGTTTAGGGATATATCCCATATACATGCCCTTACAACGAAGCCCAATGAGGTAGGGATATCTGTTGAGCTTCTTATGCCTATAAGCTTTTGCGCGCCGCCAAAATTGTGGAGTGACTCAGACGGGCCGTAGTAGCAGGAGTAGTAGTAGTAGTAGCAGCAGCAGTAGAAGTATTCGTGGTTGTGGTCGTGGTCTTGGTGTTGGTAGTGGCAGTGGCAGTGGAAATGGTAGTGGTCGCAGTAGCAGTAGCAGTAGCAGGAGCAAGAGCAGGAGCAGCAGCAGCAGCAGCAGTGCCAGGAGTAGTAGCAGTAGCAGTAGCAGTAGCAGTAGCAGTAGCAGTAGCAATAGTACTAGTAGTACTGTTACTAGTACAAGTAATAGTAGTAGTAGCAGTCAGTAGTAGTAGTAGTAGCAGTAGCAGTAGTAGTCGTAGTAGTCGTAGTAGTCGTAGTAGTCGTAGTAGTCGTAGTAGTAGCAGGAGTGGTAGGAGTAGTAGGAGTAGTAGGAGGAGTAGCAGGAGTAGTAGGAGTAGTAAGAGTAGTAGGAGTGGCAGGAGTGGTAGGAGTGGTAGGTGTAGTGGTGGTGGTGGTGGTATGAGGAGGAGGAGGATACCACCAGTTGTTGTAGCTGTCGCGGGCATTGTTGGTCTAACTCAAGTTCTGTTGGAGTCTCAAAAGACCCCCCCGTCAGGATGGCCAAGATGTCGATCGTGCTTCAGCCAGGGAAAAAGTACCAGGCTGGCTTCCGCCGGTCCGATAATATTAAGTACTTGAAGGCTCAGCGGATGCGACCTCAATTGTTTGAGTTTAGGATGTGAGCATGCGATGCAAGAGTTTAGGCTGTACTGAAAGGGTTGTTGGCTTGCTATTTATGCCAAAATTAGGCAAGGAGTAGCCTAAGTGGGGATGTCTAAAAAACCTCGCTCCTATTTAGCCCTACAGGCTAAATTCAAAAGCGTCAAGAGCTGCCACGCTCAGACATGCATTTCCGAAGACACCGAAGCCAGGCTATGGTCATGGTTTTTCTGAACTACCTCCAGGCTCCAGACAGTCCACAGTAGCTGCTAGAGCCCATTTAGGGTTTAGGGTTGAGGGTACTTGGAGGGGCAGGGGACTTAGTAAGTCGTTTAAATTTATAAGTAGGGTTATAATTGGGGTAACTCCATTTAGGGTACTTTCCAAGTAGGCTCCAGAAAAGCCCAAGGCCCCAGAAGAGCCCAAGGCCCCAGAGCCTCGGAAACCCTCCTGCCTCCAAGAGCGGTCAGGTGGGACAAGCGTGCGCGGCAGAGCTCCTCTTCACCATGATCCTGGCCTATGCACCTTCGGTAGCAACACAGAGAGATTCTGCGCAAAGGATTGATTTCAGCCTTTGCCCACAGATCGCGCAGATTTCCATGAAAGAGTTCTAGAGTTGCTCTTAACCCCAAATCCTTTAAACCTTACCTGTATCCCCAAACCCTACAAAATAGTAGGTTATGACCCCTTAATTAGAGGGTCTGACCCTCAAAACGGTAGGTTTTTGGATCCACAGGTAATCATTATCTAAACCGTACTCTTCCCGCCCGGAAGAGCTTTTTGAGCACTTTTTGCCCCAAAAGCAAAGCTGGAGGTGGTGTTGACGGTGGCCACCACAGACACCCCGGCAGAGTGGAAAACGTGGCCCGGTGTTGAGTCACGGGGAGATCTTCAGGTTAAAGCCTTGGGGTTTAAAGTTCAGGGTGTTAGGGGATAGGGTTTAAGGGTTCCCTCAACCTTACACCCTAAACCCCTAAACATTAAACCCTCAACCCTAAACTACGGTTTGGGGTCCAGGGTTTTAGGATTTAGGGTTCCTGGCCAACCGGATGAGAGGATGCGTATTGCACCGTTTAGGTGTAGGGTGTGGGGACCATCGAAGACATGAGACCACGACCCAAAGTTTAAAAACCAGTAGAGGGGGTGAGCTCGAAGGACGGTGGGTATGCATTTGACATGTACTTGAGAATCGTTTGCCGAAGCGTGCAGCATATGTCTTCTGGACTCGTCAATATACAAACAACCAAATAAAGAAATACATTGAGAATGAATACGCGCACATATAAATAAATATATTTATATATACACACATGTATGTATGCATACCTGTATGTGTATACATATATATATATAGAGAGAGAGACAGAGACATGTATGCATGCATGCCTTGCCTTCCTTCCTGTCTGCCTGCCTGCCTGCTTGCTTTCTTGAAGGCATGTATGCATGTCATGTATGCATGTATGTTTTTGTTATGCACATATGCTTGCCTGTATGCAACTACAAATTACAAATGCATGCTGGCATGCAGAGGTCGCTTACATACATTACGCAGAACACATGCGTTCTTTCGTTTCCTACAGGCATGCTTATGCGCACGCACGCACACGTGCATTCGTCTCTTCCTTCCTCAATGTGTTCCTTCATTCATCCTGTGTTTCGTGTTCATGATCTCTCTCTCTCTCTCGTTCTCGCACATACATAAGTACAGACATGCATGCATGCATGCATGCATGCATGCATGCATAGAATCATACATTCGTGCATATTTGTATACATCTCTAGTGGCTTGCTGGCTTGCTTACATGCTGACCTACAGAAGTACGTACTAGAGCTGAAACCCCTAAACCGTCTGTCGGGTACTCTTTAAACTCTGCCCCGCCGGTTTGAAGTCAATTGAAGGTCGCCTGAGGCTACTGGAATTTGGTGGGGTCCAAGTAGAAACCCTAAATCCTAATTTCTCAAAACGCCTGGGCCTGTACTGGCTGTCTTAAAGTTTTAAAGCAGAGATTCCAGCACAGCAAAGGAAGCAGAATGCCTACTTTGGCCTGGCCATCGGCGCTTGCGTGACTCGGGCTTGCCTAGTGAAGCGCTCTCAGGCGAACATTATCTAGGTTCCTGAGTAGTAGCCTGTTGCAATTTTTATTTTAGGGTCCCCTTACTCAGACCGAATAGTACGAAAAAGGGTACCCTTCCTCGGAAAAGCCTACTCAGTATCCTAGATTATGTAATCTGATATTACTTCTGATGGATAGTATATGATATACGTATGTTGCTTTATTGTCTTATATGATACTTTTAGTTTTAGTATTATTACCATTATTAGCATTATTATTTTTAGTACTAGTACTACGTTTATTATTATTACTACTACTACTATTATGACTATTATTATTGTTGCTTTTCTTATTCTTACTATCGTACTTCACAGTGCTATAAAAGTAATATGCAAGCCTGCGTGATTACCAACTGTTGCTTGTTCCCCCTCTTTCACCTCGAATCTCGGAAAGTTTGGCCTGTGCCTGCCGAATCTTGGATGAACAGCAATGATGCCTTTCATTTTAGTTGGTAATGTAATGCCCCTACAATCGAGATAGTTGAGCCTAACCACTACAGCCTGAATGCTGAACCCCCCCTATCTAGGGTTTAGGATTCAGGGTTTGGTGTTTAGGGTGTACTTAAACTTCAGCACCGATCCAAAAATCTTGGAATGATTTAATGCCTTCGGTATGATAAGGTCTGGCTTGTAAGGCTTACATCGCCCAACCTTTACCCTAAGGCTCAAAACATCCCTAGACAGCATGGTATCTGGGCCCCAATGCCTTAAAATATGAGTCCTGAGAGCCTTAGGGCCCCTATCCTGAGAGCCTCAGGGCCCCTGAACCCTGAACTTAAACCCTAAACCCCGTAGTACATCCTAAACTATGAGCCCGCCGGAGACCCTGAAAGCCACGCAGGTGACCGTTGGCGGCTTCGCTTCCTCAGCCATCTCTGGAGGCCTTTCACACAGAACGATGATGGAAGGGTGCAGGTTTTGGTGTTTTTTGTCTTTCGGTTTTAGGTTTTACAGGGTCTATGGTTTTCGTTTAAGAGTTTAGGGCTGAGGGTTTAAAGGTTTTGTTTTTCGGGGTTTAGGGTCGGTTGTCTTTGTTCTTAGTCGGCAGCCCTGGCATCGCTTGAGCTCTTGTCATTCTGGCTGGGAAGCTGACCAATGTCGTTCAGTCTGACTGCCTGAGGCGAGTTGAATCCGGCGGTGTCCCTGGGCATCTACATGAGCAACGTGGTGAATCCGGGGCACGCTGGGGCAACCCGGACACAACTTGAGATGCCTAAAACCCGACAGCCCTACACCCAACAGGCCACAGGCCTTAAGACCCCCGATTCGAACGGTTGCGTGCCATGAGAGTCAGGGTTGCGAGTCCAAGGGTTTGGCCACAAACTCGATTTCAAATGTGACTAGGTCTGTAAATCATGGCCTTCTTTGGTGACAAGAATTGGAGAACCCCCCTCCTGTGTCAGGGATGCTCCTTTTCATGCTTCCTATATGGGAGTTTCCGAAAATAGGTAGGGGGTGCCTTATTTTGAGGTCCTTATAATAAGGATCCTACTATTTAGGGTACTATATTAGGGTCCCCTAGTTTCGGAAACTCCCATATAAGGGAAACAGGGTCATTGAGTGAATCCAGCGGAGGACTGGGGTTGTGTACTATAGGGGCCTTAGTAATTGCCTATACTATTTCGGGGGCTCCCTGTTATAATTATAGTATAATACAGCCCCAAGCCCTGACACCTACACTATAGAACCCTACTATAGATCTCTTATAGACCCCTTTAAGGAACCATTAAAGGAACCCTACAGGTCGGCCTATTCTCGAACTTTGTCCTCTTCGCGCTGTCGGAGGCGGGCTGCCTGGGATGCGCCAACGTGAAAACCCTCCGACCCAAGACTGTTCAAGCCAACAGTTTAGGGCTTAGGGGTTTAGAGGTTTAGGGTTTAGGGCTATATGGGGCCCGAAATAGTTACCTACACCATTTTGGGAGGTTTTTTTATTAGAACTGTAGTATAGTATGCCCAAATTGCTATTCTAATATTATCAAGCCCCCTATACTTGTCATACCCTAAACTATACCCTGAAGCCCAAACCCCAACACAAACCCTAAAGCCTAAACTCCAAAGCCAAAGCCACTCGATCATGTCACATATGAGGCAGTGCTTCGATTCTACAAGCCGCGCAAAGCAATGAACATATTATCCTCTGGAGCAGACGTTTTAACACCAAAGCTTACACCCCCTAAACCCGAAACCCTAAACCCTAAAAATTACGGTCTACGAAAACCCCAGGCTACTCGAAAGGTCCTCCTTAAGCCATGCACCATAAAAGGTGCTGGGCGGCGCTCTGGCCGCTTGGGTCTTCCGCATCACGCACAGCGGGTCGCCAGCGGCCGCCGAGGTGACCGAGTTTCGGGTTTATTTGGTTTAGGGTTCAGGGTTCTTGTAACGGTACCTTTCAGGGTTCCTAAAGGGTTCTATAAGATTGAGGGTTTGGGGTTTGGGATTTAGGTTTTAGGGTTTGGGATTTAGTGGTTTGAGGTTTAGGGTTTGGGATTTAGGTTTTAGGAGGAACGCTTGATGTAGGGGCCGTAATACATCACAAGAAGGTTTCTCTAAGGATGCTCCAAGGGGCTTGTATATAAGGATTACTCTGAGGATTGTGTGTGGGGCCTTAATAATTAGTTAGAATAGGGTTTAGGTGCAAAATTCCATCACATGTATTCAGGAAGGCTACGGAATACTATTGGTAGTTCTTCAGGCTTCTGCAGTAGGGTTTTAGGGCCTTAGAGGTCTATGTATGGTGTTGAAAGGGTGATTGAAGTGGCTTGTCCCTTTTGGCAGAATTTGTTATGAAGTTTCAGCGTTTTTGCATGCGTTGATCGAAATTGTAAATTGTGTTTACAGGCTTTCCGCGGCTCTTCGGCGTTAGGCTTTAGGTTTTTTGGAGTGCCATTCGACGAGTAATAAGGATTGTTGAAATTGAAACGGTTCTCACAGCCTCTAGAACCCTTTGATTAAGCATACCTCAGTTTAGTTTCCAGCGTGGTACGACAGGTTGACCTACGCTCGGTTGCAAAGAACAGACCCCCATTTCTTCGTAAAGCCCAAACAGGACCCATTGAACATTAGACTAGTGTAACCTTGAAACCGGGCATATAATACTCCGCTGGCCAGCCGCGTTGTTCGAGCCTCCGGCACTGTGCTACTCCTCGAGGTCTTTCAACATAAGATGGTGGCAACAGATACTGAGAATGGTGACGGCAAAACCAGCCTTGACAACAGTTCCCAAAAGAGCAAAACTTTACTCGCACCACCACTGTTGTCCCCATACTGGTACTCGTCATACTTCTGCTAAGAATACCTGTAATTGGCATACGCGGTTCAGTAATCACTATGCTGGAGTACGGAATCCAATGTCAGAAACTCCGAAGAACTCCTAAGAACTCCTAGCGACTCAACGTGGGGCATTCGAAACAAGTTATTTCTCCTTCAAGGCTGTTGTCAGGATGTTTGGTGTGTCAGGGTTCGGGTGTATAAGGGCGGCCAGACAAGTGTTGTGGAAGCCTAAACAATTACCAAAACTGCTCGAATGATGAAGTTCAGGACCCTACATTAGGACAACTCCTGGTACTGTTATCGGGGAGTTGCAGATGACTAAACCCTAAACCCTAAACCCGGCCCTGTAGGCTTCGGACCCTATACGTACAAACCCGAGACGTCTGACATCCTTAGAAGCCCTTTGAAATTTTGAAACACCCTAGTGCAACCTACTGTAAACCCCACAAAAGAACCTCAGCCCTAAACCTTATGAGCCTTAAACTCCCTATAAAAACCTACAGCCTCATCCTTTCAGGCTATTCCTGGGCCCCGTCTTCTGAACGAAGAAATGAACCTCCCAATATAGAAGCCTGAATATAAGTAGTATTCTTATACGGTACTCGCAACTACACGATTATGGAATAATATACCCCAAAAACCTCTTCTATCTCGTAACACTCTCGTGGCCCTAAAAGTAACTGTTACCGGAGCCCTTAGAGGAACCCTATTCCCTCTATACTACCATTATGGAATTAGGTCCCAAAACACCATCCTTATCATGGTTTGGTATGGTGTTAGGACCTAATTCCATACTCCCCATATACTACCATTATGGAATCAGGTCCCAAAAGACCATCCTGATTATGGTTTATTATGGTGTTAGGGACCTAATGGGAGTTTCCGAAAATCGGGGACCCCAATATATAGTACCCTAAATTGTAGGATCCTTATTGTAAGGACCCCAAAATCAGGTACCCCTAATTTTCGGAAACTCCCATATGACGAGCCTCTGGGTTCTAGTGATTTAGGCCCCACTGCGTCCCAGAGGCCGGCGGGGCTGCAAAGGCGGACGCCGAAGCGCCTGCAAGCTCCATGCCTTGACCATCAGGACTACTATAAGTAAGAATAACCAGAAGGGTTACTTTTAGAATAAGTTTGCATTGGGGGGCTAGCGTGGATAGGGTGTAGGGGTTTGAATGGAGGGCGCAAAAGATTATAGGGGATTCGTAGGGCACAACCCTACACCTTACGGTTCCAACTCTACCACGCTTATAGAACCTTTTTGGCAACCCTTGGGACGAGGGAGGCCTTGCGAGGGTTTCCGATGGGTCTTACGACAGGGTTGTCTTAAACTTAGAAGCTTGGGTAGGTACCTATTCCAGTTCTAAATTTACTATCATACACCCCAAACGAACGTGTGCAATAGATGCGGTTGTTGTCTGCTACGAAAGGTAAGTGACAGAGAAGCAAAACGAAACAACGAAGGAACACACATGTGAACCGGAGTGGAATACAGAGTGAAACAGCGACAGGCAGGCAGAGTCTTGACCACAAAGAAGCAGAGGTCAAATTCAGAGAAGCTAAAGGAGAATGGGCCACTGCCTTGGGAAACAAACCTGACAACTGATGGAAACACGAGTGTACGACAAGACAAAGCGAAACACCCTAAACTCCATAAGCCCTAAACCCGGAACCCCATAAACCCTAAGCCCTCAAACTCTAAACCCCATGAGCCCTGAACCTAGAAACCCTAAAAACCCATGAATCCTAAAACCCAAAACCCCAAAACCCTAACACTAACCTTGAGGGGGAACTGAAGAGGCTGGTGTGGATTCGGTTTTGCCGGCCCATAGATTTCAGTGCGTTGCTACGGGTCAGAATTTACGGTTTAGGGTTTGGGGGTTTAGGGTTTGGGAGTTTAGGGTTTGGGGGTTTAGGGTTTGGGGTTTAGGATTAAGGGTTTGAGTCGTGTTTTCCTGCTTCTAGCTTGAAAATACCCGGACCGGCTACACAATCCTCAGCAAGCCCCAGTTTCTTTGCAATGTTAGGTGAGCGTAAATGATACCAGGAGGGTTTAGGGTTTAGGGGTTTAGGGTTTACGTAGGGTTTAGGGATCAAGAATCAACAGCACCACCACCCTCACCCGAAAACTAGCGATCTGAGTAGGCGAAATACAAAAAAGCCGTACCGGATGAAGTGAATACAACCAGCTTAAATTTACGTGGATAGTGGGCAAACGAAGCAGCACCCCAAGCCCATAAACCTTAAACTCAAGGCCCTAAACGTAACTTGTTCAGCCTAGGCCTAAACTGTAAGGTCTAGAACTTCCAACAAAACTTGTAACCAACCCTTCTGAACCACCCTGCTCAAACAAAGCACATATATAGAATCCCAACGAGCACTGCAACAAAACCGCTGAACAGCCTACATGGAAATCCCACGAAAGACAAGGCACCGAAGTCCCCAAGACGCCTGCTCCGGCGGCGGGTGGTGACGAGGACGAGTTCTGAGGCCGCTGTGTTGAGCTTTAGGCCTTTAGGGTTGAAGGTTTGTGGAGTGTTAGGGCCATTTTGGGTTGTTCAGGCCCTTTGCGGTTTGGTTGATGGGATTGTGGACTTTTTTGGGCTTTGGGGTTTTATGGCTTAAGGCGTTTGTCGATGCTCAATATTGGCATGTGTTCCTGTGTTTAAAGGCTGTTCGGTTCTGTCCATTGTGTTTGTTGGGTTTGGGGGAGGGTTTGGTGCTCGGAATGAGCAGTTCAGTGTTGAAGGCGTGTTTTGAGGGCGGGGTGGGTTTTACTTATCTTCGGACTGAAAGCGTTTCGTTGCAGGGCCGGGTTTGCAATCTAAGAGGGTTGTGTCGCAAGACTTGACTCCCAAACGACCAAAAAAGTACTAGAGGGGCCTAAAGAATTACCCATACTAGTCTGTGGGTTCCTTATTGTATTTACAGTATAATGGGCTTAAACCCTAAACCCTAAACCCTAAAACCCAACAGAATCCTTGTAAGAACCCGCGCGCGCGCGCGCAACGGTCCAAGAAGGACCATCCTGAAGCCCTGCAGCCTGCAACTCCCAGGTCTCTGCGATTGCTTAAAAAGAAGGGGCCTTAATTTTTAGGGTTTAGGGTTTAGGATTTGTGGTTTAGGGTTTAGGGTTTAGTCTTCAGGGTCTCGGCAGAAGCCTAAAACCCCCAAGCCAGACCCCCTCACAAAATGAAGCTTCTATATAGTAAGGCCCCTGGACTAACTCCCTATAGCCTATAGTACCCCCTTTCTTTAGAACTCTTGAAAGAGCCCTTAAAGGAGGCTTCCTCAAGCCAGAAGCCCTACGAGGTGCGAGAGCGCCGGCCGCGACACAGAGAGCTCCGGCCACCAGGAGGGTTTTCTGAATTTGGGTCCCTTTTGTACGGTTCTTATTGTACAAGTAGTGTAGTAGTGTTGGGAACAAAAGAAGGAATCCTATTTGAGGGAACTCGTCATCAGCTGAAGCAGGAAAAAGGCGCTCCAATGTGCGTCTTGCAGGGCTTCAGGGTCGTCAAGGGTTGCCAACCCGGGGATCCCGTAAAAAAATGAATAAGAGTTTGCTGATGAAAGGGTACTTATCATCATCGCAACAACGAGAAGAAGCATAGTCATGAGAGCCATAACAACCGAAGGTCCAGCACTACTAACAGCAATAGCAGCAACAACCCAGAGAGCCCAATACTCTTTAATTAAGGAATATACCTTAAACTATATAGGGGCCTTCATATTAGGATTCAAGCTATATTCCTTTAGTACGGGGTATTGGGCTTTCTGGGAATCTTCCAGCCTCGTAATGCTAACAATTATGACGATGGCCATGTAGACGATTTGAAGCCTTAGTGAACAGAAATGAGATTTCAGCAAGGTTCTAATTTCGTTGGATCTTCAAAAATACTAAGCCCCAGCAACTTCTTCTAGTGACCAGGGGCCGTTTCCTACACCTTGTAGTACCCCCTTTACAAAGCCCTCCGAAGAAGCCTCAAAGAAGTTGATTTTTAATGACTAAGGCGGCTAGCTTGTCCGAAAAGGCAAGCTCTCGAAAGTCTTGAACTCTGTTAGGGTCTCCCGGAAAGCCGGGTTTAGGGTTTTGGGGTTTGGTTTTGGGGTTTGGGGTTTATATAAGGCGGCTTCCCCTTAATTCTCAGTATACCTTGAATCATAGAAGGACCCCTAAGCCCTAAACCCTTAACCATGCTCCATGGATATTCCTGGTTCAAAATCCCTAGGGCCTAAGCCCTCATAGCGTGGGGTGGGTTTTCTAATCGCGTTCCGAGGCCTATTTCTAGTTTTGGGGTATACTACAGTCACCCTAAACCTTTAACCCTGAACCACAGCACCCCTCAACTCCCCAAACCTAAACCTCAAGAGCCTGCCATAGTTGGGTGCTTACTTCGTATCTTGGCACTGAGGTACCCCAAATTTAAGGCCGGTGCAAGGTGCAAAGTTGAGGGCTTGAGAGTTGAAGGTTCGAAGCATTTGCTGTTCAGGCATTTTTGGAGTTAGTGTTCAGGTTTAGGCCTAAAACCCTAAACCCTGAGGGCCTTGATAGTTATAATAGCGGTTTGCGGTATGTTACATTTTACGTTTAATAGGGACTCCTAACAACCAAACCCCTAAACCCAAAAGCTTAGGAGCGGACATCTTAACCCTGAACCCCCAAACCTCCAAGCCTAAGTTTAGGAGCGGCTGAGCAGGATCAGAACGGATGGTCGGTCATTCATTCTGTCTAGGTTCCTGAGTTGTACCCTTTTGCCCTTTTTATTTTCAGATCCTCTTATTAAAACCGAATAGTAGGAAAAGGTGTACCCTTATTATAAAGGGGCCACTCAGAATCCTAGCTGTTTGAGTTCTTAGTCCGACTCTATGAGACTTCGGGGCTTAGAGTAAAGACAGAGGTCTGAAGAATTGGTAAGACTGTTTGTTCCCGCATGTGAGAGTGTGTGTGTGTGTCTATATATATATATATATATATATATATATATTTACACATTACAAATGCCGTATCATATATGTATAATATGTGTATATATATATATATATTGGTACAGTCATAGACAGACAGATAGGTAGATATGTAGATCGTTATAGATAGTTTCAGGTGTAGCTTTAGTCCCTATACAACTGTGCTATAGCACAGCTGGCAACTCTGTTCTGACCATTGGGGTCTTCAAGGTAGCCCCTAGATAGAACCCCGTAGACCTTAACAAAAAATTGTTCGGGGCACCTAGATAATCCGGAACGAATAGAATGTAGACTCCAAAAACCAGGCACCCCTGGCTGAATTCCAACCTCAAGTCTGTGAAACTTTCATCCCTGCAGAATGCCGAGTACTGGTTTAGAGTCTAGAGTTTCGGCCATCTCCAACTTGTTTGATCTCTCGTCATAATACATGCAGTGTTCAATATGTTAGGATGTGTTTGGGTGTCCTCAAAGCATTAGGCAGCTCTTATGCTTGACCCTCAACCGGACCCTCAAAGAACCCTCAACTGGGTCCCGGGGTACCATAACTTGAATACATTTGTTGGGCCCTGTTCCTTAAAGGAACCATTATGACACGAAAGTCTGTACTTTTCCCCCTGGGTCCTTCAAAAGTCCAGGTAAAGAGCCTTTTAAAGACCCTTACGGGGCCCGTAGAGAATTCTTAGAAGAACGGGAGCAACATCTAAGGCATAGTGGTTGCCACGAGCTTCTTGGACTCAGGAAATGAAAGGAGGGCTCTTGAGGAGTCGATATTTGCAGTTCAACCCCAAATCCACCCAAAAAACCTTTCCACTGAACCTTACATCCCTAAGCCCTAGACTAGACCCCGAGCAACTAACCCTACAAGGGTTCTTGAAGGGTCCGTAAGGGGCATTCAAGGTTTTATTCATGGGCAAGAGTCCTTTCCGTAGCCTTTTAGGGTTCTTGAATGGTCGTTGCTGTTCAAAGCTCTTTCCCTTTCCCAAAGTCTTTCCCAGCGGTTTCCTTTGTGCCTAGTTGGCTATTCGAGAGGAATACAGAATCGAACTACCCAGAGACTCCAATATCCCTTAATTAAGGAATATACCTTAACTTATAGTAGGATCCCCAATATATTTAAGGAATATTCCTTAATTAAGGGATATTGGAGTTTCTGGGTACTGCCTGAGCATGAAGGAGTCCAGGCTTCAATTAATTCAGGGGGCCTGAACAGTAGAATAATGTAGGAACCTGATTAAGAAACCTTGGGCCTTTATTAGGGTTCCTTATATGAATCCTACTATTTTGGGGTTCTATAGGCCCAGGGTTTCTTAATCAGGTTCCTACATTAAGTTGTTTGGGTTTAGTACCACAGGAGCCTTATCAGTAGCATAGGATTTTGGGGTATATCATAGTATAGGTTGGTGTAAGGAATCCGAAAGAATAGTATTGGTGTGCAATTCGCATGCAAACGATTGGAAAGAGATCCCAGCTATGCCCGTCAGAGCGTCCGGCACCACAAGCGCAAACAAGAGGCCTTAAACACAAAGCCCAGCACCCTCAAACCGCCCAAAGCAATATAGGGCCGAATACCTGATCTTAGATGGGAAAATCGCTAGCGCTTTAAAATCGTATGCGATTTAGATTTAAAAGCACAGAGCCCGAATCGTTAGCGATTTGGAATATGGTTTGTAGGCTGAAGAGAGGACAAGG
>BGNK01006091.1:2806-22101 GCA_003297005.1 Symbiodinium sp. clade A Y106
GGCGGTATCACCCGCTCTGTCGCTACGAGCGCGACTAGGGCGGTGTTGATCCGCGGCAGCTTTGGTCCCTCACTGACCAGGCTGCTCCGCTACCATGCGAAGCGGACAAAACTACTCCTTTACCCTCTTTTGCTTGTACCACACAGGGCTACGGTTGTGCACTAACTATACAACTGTACAAGTACACACTACACACGAGAACTACAGGTAAGGCNCTACTCCTTTACCCTCTTTTGCTTGTACCACACAGGGCTACGGTTGTGCACTAACTATACAACTGTACAAGTACACACTACACACGAGAACTACAGGTAAGGCTCGAGAGTTTCTCGCATGGACGCCTTGGATCTTTCTGAGCCCAACGCTTAAGTTGAAAGAAGAGCATCCGGGGAGCCTGTCGCAGAGCATGAGGGAAGGTTTGCAAGTGCCAGTCCACAATACTAGCCTGCAAACCATTCGAATTTAGCTCCAGTGTGATGGGCTGACATAGGTGGCCTGAGTCAGCAACACATGTGACTGGTCCAAAGCTGTACCTGGATTGCCAAAGACCTGTGTAAGCTGGTGGCTGTGCATACTCCAGCAAAAAGCCCAGAAACTCCACCGCATCCTGTTGTCGGTCGTATCTGGTTTGCATCTGTGTTTGAAACTACTGAAGGAAATGCAACCAAAACTGTACGCGGGGTAAACATGCTTGGCCTGACGTAAGGTCGCCATGGGGTGTCTGAGTTGCCCGTATAGATCATCCTGGCCAATATGATCATTATGTACCATGCCTTGGCAGAGAAACATATGTAGCGTGGCATATGCATAGCAGAGATTGCGTGGATTGTGCAAGTGGAGTCGGAGTAGGGCCTGGAGCATCCCTTGGACAGGGTCCAGGTCACTCTGCTGGTCCCCCTCTTTCATGATGAGACCTGCCGAGTGCTTCGGGGCATTCTCTCGGCCCGGGCTGGGGCGTCCTGTCTGGGGCTTGCGAGGCTGGCGTGGGTAGTCCGCCGTCGGAGGCGGAAACTTCTCCGCCAGCACCTTTGCAAGCGGCGTCATGAGCTCCGTGTGGTCGAGGGCCGGGGTCGGAGTATATGGCCACTCCATCTTCGTTCCCCCATCCTTCTTGCGAAGGAATTTGAGCGTCGCCAGTTGCTCGAGGTCCTCCGGCTGCTCCATTCGGGTCGTGATCTGCTTGATGCACTGACGAACCAAACCCAGGAACAGCACCAGTCTGAGGCTGGAGTCCACCTCTCCTTTCTCCTTCTTTTCAAGGAGGAGCATATTCGTCGACGCGGGGTCCGTCTCCACGTTCAGAGGAAGGTAAGCAAGAAGTCTCGCTCGGTTCGAGCCTGTGAAAGCTCGTCTTCCTGCCTCAAAGACATTCTCGCGAGGAGGCGAACATGCTCTTGCAGGGTCTCTACCTGCTGCCGGAGCTCCTTTACCTCCTGGCTCTGGTGCCAGTCCGTCTCTTGGCCCCAGTTGTCCCAGTCCTTCCGGCGCTGCTGCTTGCTCCAGCCGCTCCCTCTCGGTTCCAGAGGCTCGTGGAGGGTTCTGCTGCTGGCCCGGGTTCATGTCCGAAGAGGAGCTCTGTGCCGGGTTGTCCGTCAGACCTTTGGCTGGCAGTCCTGTCCATTGCCCTTTCCTGCCGGCTTCGGAAACTTGGTGGCGGGGCGATCCTGGAGGTCCTCCTAGGGCGGACGCCGGGAGCATCTCTGAGTCCGCTAGAGCTGCCGCTGCTTCCCCCAGAACATTGGCCACATCCAAAGCCGCCTGCTGGCTCTGCGAGAAGTTGCTCGGTGCCTCGAAGTTTTCGGTCAGGTGTGCCATGAGGGGCCGAAGCAGACCTGAGTGCACGCGAATAGTGCAGCATGAGACAAAGTTGGTGAAGTACCCGGCATCTGTGTCGCCCGCGAGGTGCAGCACCACAAGCTTTGCAGGGACGGGCGTGCCCCTCTCCAAGGGTGAGGCTATGAGCCATAGCATTGCCCCAATGCAGCATAAGGTCAGGATGGATGGCTCGAACATGCAGGACCATGGAACTAGGAGCTTTAGCCACCCACTGTTTGCAGAGCACGCAATGATGTCGGAGCAATTCCGTCATACCAGGCAGGCTGAGAATCTCTTTCCATTTGGCTGTGTGAAGCAGTAGTTTGACATCATCGAAAGGAGCAGGGTTGTCACTCCCGTCTGAGCCCACGATTTCGAGCCCCGCAGCGGACTGCAAAGCAGGCTCGGATGGAGGCCCCGCAGCGGACTGGAAAGCAGGCCTCTCACCCTGGTGGGTCGAATGTAAGACTGCACAGCTGGTAGGAATATGAATGCGAAACTGGTGCCAGTTAGCTAAAGTTAGCCCACAATGTTTGCAAATCGGCATGTCGTTCCGGCTATGTTCTTGAATTCTCAGCCCATGTAAACGCTTGGCTGGCCCCGTGGAAACCTGTTGGATGCGCCAACCGTGTGCCTTAGTATGATGCGACCGCATACCTGCCAGTGTATCAAAGTATTGTCCACAAGTAGGACAGGCAAAGGTTTGTAGCACGGTGACCTCCTGCAGTCCATGCTTCATAGCAAGTATATGTTGTTGAAGCTCCTCGTGTCTCTGTTGAAACTGTGGCAAGGCTGGGTCCTGTGGTTTGTTGAGGGCCTTGATACGACTTTTAGTGAGCTTCTGCAGATGATCCCCAGGCGAGTGTAAGCGAAGACGCTGATATAGCTGCACCGTGCTTTCTCGGGTAAGATGAACCGGGCTACGGGCGATAGCTCTGACGTGCTTCACCTCAAAGGTGTGTAGGCGTCTTAATCCAGCTGCTGTGACTCCAATGGACGTGAGACCATATAGCGCTGCAGTGCGAACACATAGAGTATATAACTGGAGCCGCTTGTGTAACTGAAGGTAGCGACGAGCATGTAGCACTTTAATAAGTCTTCCCCGAGTAAGTTGTGCAACAGCGAGTCTGGAGTCCAGAGTGGCATCTTCGAAGTTGGTGTAGGAGATTTGAACACCCAAGTACGTCATACTCTCATGAACAGGGATGACGAGATGCTGATCCAACTTCCTAGATCCAGTGGAGCCGTGCACGTGTCTGAAAAGATACGAGCGGCCCAGTTGGCCTTTGACTCCCACAGGATGATACCAGATTTGAGAGGATTAACCTGCATACCAAATTGTTGATAGATGCGAAAAATAATTGGTATTTCCTGCAGGGGCCGCTGAACATCCTCCAAGTCGTTAATAAGCCAGCTGGCATGAGTATCGTCCGCGTACAATGTCAAGTGCTGAGCTACCCAATCAGACGTGAGCTCCTGACTCAAATGATGAGCAATGTATGCCGAGTAGACAACCCAAAGTAAAGGTGCCAAAGTGCAGCCTTGTCTAACGCCTCTGCGCATGTTGATTGACTGTACCCGACCCCTGTGTGCAATGCTATATCTACAGTATCTACAGACTTCATGCAGATCAAGAATAGCTTGTGCCAAGGGCTCGCTGGCACCGGCCCAGAGGAGCGCCCGAAAAAGACTGCCACATGGCACTCGATCAAAAGCAGTGGACAAATCGATGGCTAGTTGTATACCACCCAAAGCGATCTTCTGCTTTACGTTTGCTCGTCGAGTATGTACTGTAGCATGCTGGCCACGGCGCATGTCACGAACTTGTCGACAGTGGGCTGCTACGCGTGAGATGGCCGTGTCTGTGCTGCGTCCAGGCAGATATGCAAATAAGGGTAGAGCTGAAATCTTAGGACCAACTTCTTGGAGCAATATGCCTTTCAACACCTTTGCAAAAGCTTTAGCCCCACTGTCCTGAAGTCCCAGTGGCCTAAGGTTTTCCGGACGCTTGGCTGGCTTATTAGGTTTAGGTATCAAAGCCAATGTGCAGTCTGCCGAAATCGAGGGCAAGCTTCCGCCTGCGGCGCAGCGATATCAGCAAGAAGATCAGAGCAAGCTCGAACAGCATTGGTAGGAGCACAGCCTAGGGGTACTGCTTTGCCGAGCTTGAGGGAATCGAAGGCCCCTTTGAACTCTGCAGAGCTCACCTGATAGCTGGAGGAATGTCGTGACGTTACCAGGGGTCCGCGTGGCGCCGTGATAGAAACAAAGCCTGAAAATGCGTGACAATGGCTTGATGCTCTTGCTGGTAGGTCAGCTCCCTGCGTGCCACGACGGACTTGAGCAGCTGCACACCTTGCAAAGCTTACGAGACCTCAGACCCCGCTCAACGGGCACTTTCACTCCGGCGCAGCTGGCAGGACAGGACAACAAGATGCAACTAAGTGTTTTTTGGTCGGTTGCACAAGGAGTACCATGAGGTATTTTCAGATACCAGAGGCACGGACTGATTTGTTTGCGACTGCAGGCTGCATCACCCGCTTGCAGAGACCGGAGCGCCAAAGGCTGCTGCCAACAAGAATCTGCAACACAAAGGAGCGGACCATCAGTGGATTGCGTGCATCCGTGCATCCCTTCGGCCCTCCTGGTATCTGGGCACAACAGCTGCCGAAGGTGAATGTGGCTTGTGGACTGTTCTCAATACCGTCCGCAGTCAATCGGAGACAGGGGGTAAGGCCGAAAGCGATAAAGGGGGTCGACTACATGTCTTGCGACGCCTGCGGAGAAACCTTGAGGAGGAAGTGCCCGGCCCCAAGCGTGTCCGGTTGCCTGGGAAGTACGATTTCAACGCCCACGTTCTGCGGCAAGGACATTCGTGAGTCATTCGTGGTTATTCCTTATAACGTGGCGTGTGCCGCAACAGGGTTCCAGGTTGTCTCTAACGTGGGCCAATCACAAGGACCGCCGAGGCGGCCGAGGACCCGAACTCGGCCATCATGGCAAAGAACCTCGGCGCCTGCGAAGCAGCAGAAGTTGCTCAAGTTCGTTTGGACACAGACGGGCATGTCAGGCGAGCACTTCTTCAGCCTTCAGCAGCACGCCGATCACACGGCCATATCCTGTGCAAAACTATATCTACTTCTACCGGGCCCAAGCGCCGGCAGGAACGGCAAGAGCGTATGGATGGCACGGGCCGGCGCATTGGAGTTGGACTTCGAAGTCCACGTCGTCCCTGAGCCACGCACGCAGCCCCAGTCTTACTAACTTCGATATGGGGCCAGCGTCGTCCTCGCCCGAGGCTACGTTGATGGAAGAAGGAGAACCTGGTCCTGCCAGGAAAAGGATTACGTCAGAGCCTGCCAGTTGGAGCACCGCCTTCCAGGCTGATACTAGCACCAGGCACGGAGATCCCTTGGACACCGCATCGTCGACGTTGGCATTCGAGCTCGAACTCGACTACTCGACGAGCCACGTACGCCGTGACTTTCCACGGAGCAGAGATCGCGCCGATCACCGCCGGATCTTTGACACACCCGTCAAAAAGGGTCTCCCATCGGAGGCTCCAGGTTCGCCTGCTCGGAGATGAACCTTGGCTAAAGCCAAGGCTGAAGCCAATGCTGAGGCCACAGCGACAGCTCAGCCCAAGGCCAAGAGCAATGCCAAGCGGCCAACCTGCCTGCCACGGACGCCAGACATCGATTGACCGGCAGGACTGCATCGGCGTCGGGGCAGTCCGCGTAGGCTCCGCTTGGACACAGGCTTCCGACTTTGACCTGTCCGATACGGTCGCGGCCACACGAAAATGGAAGACGGGCTCCTGCGATGCTATGAAGGCTACCTGCAAACTGGTCAGCATCAGGGATCTCAGCAGCACCTGGAAGAGAGCGTGTGCTGGACATGCTCACCACTCACTCCGACTTCCCAACGCTTTTACCATGCATTCTCCTCTTGGCGACCGCCTGGTTCTCGATCTCAAGGTCGTTCTGCTTGGACGACTCCAAAAGGGTCCACAGGGTACCCCTTGATGTCTTCAAGGGTGCCAGATGGGCAGCACCCACGATATTCCGAATCTTGACGACCAAGCTTTTGCTGGCATCTTGGATTCTGTCGCCTGTCTGCACTGTTGACGAGGCCGGAGTGAGGCGACACTTCCGCACATGGGCCGCCAAACTTCCGAACAAAAACCTGGTGCTTGGCTATGTCCGTCCCGAGCGCCCAAGCTCTGAAAGCTCCTCGTATGACCTTAGCGAGATCATCCGGAGAGGCTTCCACCCAGTCGACTTGGACGACATGGCGAGCTAGCTACCAAACACTGGAGCAACACTTTTGCAAGTAACACATATTGGTTAAAGTATCACGAACGCTGCACATGCGGGCCATGTTACACCCATCTCCCGTGTCCTGCTGGCTGGCAAGCATCGATGCACATTCACTCCTGCGCTAGCTTGCATGCAACCTGCCCAGCATAAGCTGCATGCAAACACGTCGATCAAAGAAACTGTAAAAAAAAGGATGTAGTTAATATACTGCATCTACGTCGGAATGTGCTTTCAGTATGACTCAAAAACACGAACATTGAATGCTTATTTCAGGCGTCCTGTAAATGCTAATGTAAGACTAGAATACCACGTAGCCAAGATCACGACATCCACATCGTGCGGCATGATCCTGCAGTCCAGTTAACGCCTCGCCGCGTCAGGGTACGTCCACCAGCGTCGGCAGTCTTCGATGCCCACAGCCAGAGGTCCCGTAGACTGGGCTCCGGCTCCACGTCGCCGTCGCAGGTGCGCCACGTCATGCTCTCGGGATGCCTCGGCGACGGTGTCTGAATGCCTGCTACGACGACGACAGCGGCGCACCAACCCACGAAAAGGCATCGCCTCGACCGTCCCGTCCCGGCTAGCGGCACTGGTGGACACGACCGTGGGGCTGGATCCTCATGGCAGCGATGTGCACCTGATCCTGACGCAGCCCCCGACGGAATGACCACCCTGCAGACCAGCATCGGCGGTTACCGATCGACGGGCCTTTACTTATTCAGAACCGACAAAGCATTCCCGTCTTGGCGGGGCCGACGCTTCGAAGCAGGCCTTCGCCACCACCTTCGCCACCATCACCGACACCACAGGAAGGGCCTTCTTAGGCTTTGCCGGCATGGTTTTGAATGGAATCTGCGCCGCCATGGCGCCGAAGGGACCTGGCACAAAAGCTTAAAGCGACGTCGAGCCGATATGTTGGCGGCGGTTCGCCGTTGGCGGGTGTTACTGCACACACCCGTGTGCTACACTGCTCGCCGCAAATCGTCCAACTTTTTGGTTTCGATGGTTCACGGGGCCACACACCTTCAACAACCCAAAGGACCGGCAAAAAAGAAACCCTATAGCTTTGGCCGTAGGCGTATATAGGTGGCTGACAACGAAAAGCATGTTCGGGGAAGGACGGAACAGACTGCTGAATTCCGAGAAGATGGGCGGCGTGCAGAGCCGCGGATGTAGCATGCTAGCGATCTGAACACTCACATTCTGCACGCAATGACGATGGGCCGTAGCTGACCCTACGCAAGTGTAAACAGCCAGGACCAGAGCATTTCTGAGGAAAGCTGCAGCAAACAGCTGCCAACAAACGCAAGACACGGCCAAAGCCCGAGGATTCACCGCATGAGGCAAGCGAGCTGACGACGACACGGGCCACACAGCGAAAACTGAAACACTGCGCAAGAAGACCGCCGCAACTGTTTTGCACTATCACTAACCTATCAACTGAACCGGAATGCCGATTTTGCAATCAGCTGTCTTCAGGAGTGACGGGCGACGATGATTTTGCGACTCGCTGCATTGGTGAAATACCTACCCAGCATACCGGAAGACACGGCCTAGTTGCCTAGTTGCACAGGACGGACATGGAGCATATATCTGAAGAACAACATCTGGACAAGTGTTCGCAGACTATCCCGGATGAAGGTGCGGAAATGGCAAGCCTTGGGAACAGCTCCTGGTGTAGTGCAAAAAGCTTGCCATACTTCACCTGAGCTTGAGCACTTGAGTTTGCTAGGGAGTGAAGTGGGATGCCAGGTACGCAGCATACACCTCCATCAGTGCAAGCTGAACTGCCCAGTGATCGGCATTGACCTCAGGTGGCAGGACCCGCGGGCTCGGTATTCGATCCAGATTGGGTGCTGGGCACCAGGCCAATGCCTCACATTCGATAAGCTGCACGAAACAGCCAGCCAGCGGGCCTTTGGCCTGCGCTCGCACAGTTGAGGCATTCCTTGCAGGTGCTCAGGATCCGTGTAGGTTGCTTCGTCTTTTTCCCCATCGCCGGCAAGTGGAAGGAGCAAGTTCAGTAGCAGAGTGCGAAGTTTCTGGACTGCCTGAGCTGAGGCTTCTGGACTGCAAGACAGGGTAAGACAAGCCCCTTGCAAGCCCTTGCAGGCGGCACCTCTTGGAGGGTAGAAGCTTTGCTCCACCAGGCTCAGCTCCTTGACGAGGCCAAGCTCCTCGGATCAACTTGCCTTTTTTGCTTTGGCTTCTCTCCCCAAGCCCGTGCCAATGCCTCGTCGCTTGACAGGGGAGCCATGGACTGCCAGAGTGCCCAACATGCCTTGCAATACCTAAGCTGCCGCAAAGAGCGGTGAGTCATGAAGCACCTACCAAGAGATCTGCAGCCCAGATGCCACCGCTTGTTGTGCGAAGCTCCTTCTGACCGGAAAGACACACATTGTAGACAAAGCTCTTGGCCGTCCTCCACCTCCTGGCTTCAAGCAAGCACTCACGGATCGCCACTGCCAGCAAGAGGCACCTTGAGCACACGCGATGCGCTCGGAGCTTCCATGAACGGAACCAAGAAAAGGACCTCAGAGAAGGAGAGGACCAGCTTCCAAAGATGAGGAGAGCGGCTCGGGGCTCTTGCGAGGGACCGTATGGGCTCAGTCGCAAATGGCAGATGATGGCCACCAGGATGGCGGACGAGAACCTCGGTTTCAGGACACACACTGACCTGTGCTCCCGAACGTCAGAAACATCAGCTCTTGCAGGAAACCACAATGCCTCGCATGTGCAACAATGAAGCACTGCTTGTTTGATTCGGACTGCTGGTCTTACCAAGCAAGCACATGAGCCAGGCATGAACATCCACGGCACAAACTCAGGCAGGAACAGGATCAGCAAACAGGCTTGCCATTTCCAGATTCATTCTTACAGGAGTCACCTTATCAGCTTCTCCCATTATGTGCAATGTCGGAAGGCGGAACAAGCTCTGCTCCGGAACGTCAACGCTCTTCCATCGCCGCCAGCGCAAAGCGGTTGTGTGTGACTCCCGCGGACGCTCCGGCCGGTCGAGCAGCTCGATAAGCTGCTTCAAATCTGGAGTCGGGGCCAGATAGCCACAAACCACAATGGCAAATCGGAACATGTCAGGGAAACGCCCGACCAACATCTCCGCAGCCAGACCGCCAGCAACAGCGGCGCCCTGGCTGTATCCCATTACTCCATCAAACGGTCCATCCCTGCGGAAGACCTCGTGCAAGTATGCCAGCAGCTTTGTCCAGCTATCCTCCCTCTTGATTGACCACCAGGACAAACGCCGATGGATGCCTTCTGCTGCAAACGGAGGAAGCTGCACCGATCCGTCTATGTAATGCAACCGCACATTGAAGAAGGAGAGGAGCTTCTGCAGTCGCCTGTCCTTCTGCTGCTGCCAAGAGCCATTGCCCGAGTAGCCATGGAAAACGAGAATACGCATCCCACGCGCTCGGAGCCCGACAGCTCCACCGGAGCGAGTCTACCTGGTTGGGGAGGTCGTCACACAGTGTGGAATCACTCCCACGTCATGCAAACGTGCCGTTTGCAGGGCCGGCTGTGGTCGAGGTGGTAACGTGTGGAATTGCTCGTGGCACGACGGGGCTTTAGGCACATAGCGGGGGTATGAAAGGTTAATTTGCCATCCGCCGTCCCGTCGCACGTTCTGTGCACCCGAAACGATGATGAGAACAGGCCTGCAAGTGCTGCTCCAGCTGCCTCACTGTCTCTCCTGCCTCCTGCCAGGCGCACCAGCACTCGCACAAGCTCAAAATAACATACGCGTTCTTCCTTGAAGAGGTAGAGGACTGCGTCCACCTGAGATGGAAACCAGCGCCGAGGCCACAATAAGGCGACGGCGCAAGCGATGCCAAGCGGCTTCCATGGGCTGCACGCCCGAAAGATTCGCAGTGAGCTGAGCAACCGATGCTTGCACGAACTGGAAGCCAAGCCTCGAGAAGAACGGTGTAAACTAGATGTATACAGGGACCCAAAACCGGCACAAGTAGGCCCAGCTCAGCGATTGGAAAGTGCTCCGTCCGCTTTCTGAGAATAGGACTGCTCATCGACTAAGAAGATGCGCCTCAGAATGGCCGTTCTATGCACGAAATGACAAGAGCGGTGTCTTTCAAGGTCAAAGCTTGTAGATCTTTGTCAGGCTTCGTCGAAACTCGATGAATGCAACATGCTGCCTCACTTCTGCATTGCATGTCGATACCAACTGCCTTTCAGCACCAACC
Source organism: Symbiodinium sp. clade A Y106 (assembly GCA_003297005.1). Classification (NCBI taxonomy): domain Eukaryota; class Dinophyceae; order Suessiales; family Symbiodiniaceae; genus Symbiodinium; species Symbiodinium sp. clade A. The sequence continues at coordinate 13,158 of BGNK01006091.1, forward strand.
TGAAGTGCACTGAGTCTGAACTCTTCATCCTCAAAGTTCGGGTCGTTGTGCTGAAACCTCAGCGATAGCAGCAGTTGCCTTTGTTGCAGCAAGACAGAGACTCGATGATGCATCGCACATCACCGGGAAGGCAAGCTACGATGCCACACGTGGCGGCTCAGCAACCTTTGAACGGTGACAACATCACCGAAGACGCGGTCCAATTTGTGCTATGTCTCATGACTGTTCCTGTGGGTTTCCTGGCTCCAGTGACCCCAGTTTCCCTAGTTGACGAAGTCTCGATTTCTGCCTGTGGCCGTCAGGCCCAATGTACCGCGAGCAGGCAACCCGAAGAGGTTGAGCACGGCTGACGGGTTACAACTTGCTCCTGCGTGCTGGTGTAGTGCACCAGAGTAGGCATGACCCCATGGACTGCTGTCAGATGCCAGCTGCAAAGCGGATGCCGAATGCAACATCTGGCCTCAGTGCATGTTCGCACCCTCGCTTAGCACCCGACCAAGGTGGGTAGGAAGTTCTTTGAATGATGAGCCTGTCACGATGCATGCGTCCCTGTATCAATGTCACACACTTCCCCAGAAAAAAGCAAGTTCGTCATTCACAGTTTGTGCACACATGCCTAGACAGCCAAGCAGATACTGTTCGAAGGAAAGCGGCCGAAGCTTTACGAATTTGTTGAACGAGCAAGCTCGGCTGCAGCGTCTGCATCAAGATTGGTCTGACCTGCGAGTAGACAATACTGGAACAAAACAAACAATGATCCTATTAGTGTCACCCGCCTGCTCCAGTGAAACAGAGTGACAAGGAGCCATCTCCATATCACCCTTGTGACCGTCTGCAACGAAACTTTTAACCTCCCGTGCTGCTCTTGTGTTCCTCATGCAAGGCAGTCAGGCAATGAGGTGGCCTGGCCTTCACAAAGAACTCCGTCAAGAAGGGCTCGACGCACACAGCTACTTGATGCCTGGATGTGCATGCTGGAAGATCTATGGAGGTGGCGGATGCACAGATGCGCTGAGCGTGACACTCCTTGTGGGCAAAGAACCAGAAAACTAGTGGCATCAGTGCATTGGTGGATTCCCATGCAACCTCGATCACTCTTTCCATCGCCGACAGCAAGCCGCACTTTGACCCCCAAGCACCTGGGCCAACCTCGCGCTGTCAGCATCGCTTTGAACACGAAGGTCAACGTAGGCCTCCAAGGTCACCTTCACAGCCAAATTCTGGCTCAAGTCAGAGCTGGGCTGGCACGCAGCCTCTGCGACAGAGTTTATCATGTCTGCCTGCTTGACGAGAAGCCTCGGAAGATTTTGGGTGAGCTTTCAAAAAGATGAAGTCTAGTCGAAGAGTTTAGGCTTCCAAGCTGATGGTCTGAACCATCCCGATGGACACATGCTTCGAGGCCTGCTGCACGCGAAGTAGCAGCACCGCGCTGCGGCCTAAGGATGGAAGGTGCTAAGAAGAGCACGCGCAAAGATTTGCAGCTCGCTGAGCATTTGCACCTGCACACATAAACTTGAGGTTCAAGGAGTAGTCTAGTCAACCCAATCAGAAGAGGAGCATCCGATGGAATGTTTTTTGGTGGTTCAGTGACGCTAGGGCAAACTTGCGATTGTTGTGTTCGTGGCGGCATGGTTACAGCTTCTAGCAATATCGACAGTGGCGCAACTGGGCGCTTGCGCAGGGTGTATGAAAATTGCTTTCGCCAATCTAACTTGAGGTTCGAGATCGTGGCATTAGACGGGGTTGGAATCATCGCACGCTCCCTTGACTCTCAAGCCTGGCATTCGCTTTGTCCACCTCTGGCTCAACGGACAACATGCATCTTCACGGTTTCGCTGGCCTTCTTGCTGGCGGGCATCTTCTTGCTGACGATTGCAGCAAGACATTCACAAGCCTACCGAACAGGGGCACAAAACATCTTGAAATCGTCGCCGAACATTGCAGATCTTATCCATCACTCACACGCAAGAACTCTATGCCTCACCGGCAGTATCCGAAGCTTCTGCAATCAGGTTGCACACTGCACCTGGGTCAGCAAGAGGCTGTGCTGTCAAAACGCGGGATCACGATCTTCTGTCTCAAGCTTCGGCTTAAGAACTTGTCGTTGGCCACCGTGAGGATTTCAATCTCAGCGGTCGCAGGACATGCATTGAAGACTCGAGACTCTCGTCAAGCGAGGTGCTGGTGCTGGAGTTCTGCCAAACTTCCATGTGTATGCACACGACTTGCTTACACTGAGAAGACCTTGGCAAGGAAGCTGGAAGTGTGAAGCACAGACTTCGACTTGACGGGAACATCCTTCAACTCGCAGTCAAACTGTCGTGACCCCTGGTGTTTGACAGGGACGCCCCGAGAATTCCTATTAACCGTTGCTAACCCACAGGTTTCGGTGACTCAACATTCTTATCATTCCACAAGTGGCATCTTGCATTTCACCCCGGAAGGGTCCTTCCGTCTGTTTTTGAGAAAATACTTTACTTAATACGCCCCAGCGAACGAGGAGGCAGCCCACACCACGTAGAGGGCCGTGACTTTCCTGAAATGCAACAAGGGCTCGGTTGATGAACCCTTGCTGGGTGCTCTCGGCAAATGGTGCAGCCGTGATTCAAACAGTCCCGCACCATGTGTGGTGCCTCGGAGCTCAGTTGCAAATGTTTCGACTGCTTGCATATCTGCTATTGATCAGAACCCTCGGCAAGATTTTATCACGGCTGGGCGACAGGCAGCACCCTTCAACGTGGTCAAGATCCTGACTGAAGTCTCGTCTGTCTCCAGAGACATGCGAAATGATGGGTGCTATCCTGCCGGAAACACTTGTCTGACGGTTCATCTCCTAAAACGTTGGCCGATTCTAATCTTATCCATTCCTGCAGAAGCCTTGTCTCCAATCGAAGTGTTTTCTGCGGTTGGGGCCAAGCGCCATGATCTGTTCCAGCAAGGCATCTTTGCTGTGATGCAATGCGAGGAGTTGCCTTCTGTGTACCGCTAAGGTCCCGGAAACAAACACCACTAGAAACACGCAGCCGGGAAGAAAGAAAGAAAGAATGAACACTGACATACATGACCCAAGCACTGCTCATGTTTACAATCCAAAACTGTGGGATGACCTCGTTCGTCTGATTCAACCATGCCATGTGGGAAGGGAATCTCAGCCCTTGGTGTGCGATTTTCTTTTGATACGGTTGAGCCCTGTACAAATCTTTGGAGTGTTTTTCCCAATATTCTACGTGATGCGTGCAGACGTTCTGTCTAAGCCGCCTTACTGCTGCAGATGTTAGGCATGTGCTTTGTGCATCCCATTGAAAGTCATCTTCTTGGGTGGTCTCGACTCGATCCATAACGAAAATCTCAACCAGATGCACCAGAAATAAGAATCATGTTGAAAATTGTGCTGGACCCCTTGAACTGGCTGCCGTGGGCTCTGCTCGCAGCATGCCACTGCTTCCGCACTACAGTCTGCGTTTGCAGTCTGGCACGGCACAATACATGCCGTCTGCTGCGCAAGGATTGGCTTATTTGTCACGATGCACTCCTGGTTGAAGAAGCTGGCCCGAAATGCGATCACTCTGCATCAAGCTGGCACACAAGCCTTTTCTGCATGCCCTCGTGCCTGCTAAGCTTCAATGTTGGATCATCGGGACGTTGAGCAACAAATCCTACAACCGTGAAGGAAACAAACCTCAGGGAGAAAAGCAAGCTCCAAACCCTCCAACGAGCGCTGGATGGCAAACCCCACAATGCCAAAAGGGTCAATGCACAATCTCTGAGAGGGTGGCAAAGACTATGAACTCGGACGTTTTCTCTATGAAACAAGCGATTGTTCACACTTTAGTTCAATATCGTCAGATTTTCTGACACGTGACACTTACTGGCTCTGAGGCGGCTGGTTTCTGCAAAATCCAACCATTCCCGACTGGTTCATCCGCACAAGTCCCTTGTCGCTTAAGTTGTTACATGTTGTCTTTGAGGGCACTGTCGTTCCAAATGTTTCGACATGTATGACATGTGTTCAGCAAAAACGAAAGAAACTAGAAGAATCTTGTACCATCTGCACACTTTGCTGAACGAAGTCCAAGATGAATAATTAGAACACATGGAGGAATCGCAAGATTAAGAGATGACTACTCTGCCACTGTGTGCTTGCGAATGGCATGTTTGCCGGACTCGGAGCCCGGACGTGCGGTCCAAGACTTCTTTCTTTTCGACGAATATCCGACTGATGGTGAGACGATGAGGTCTGTGGCAGCCATGGCATGGCAACTTGCCACTTGTCTCGAATCAAGGCTTTGCCCACACCGAATCTAGCGTGCTACCTCTTGCTGCATTACCAGCAAACTGAAAATGAATGATAACTCGGTCAGCAGGCAACAGGCTGTACTGCATGTGGACAAGAAGAAGCTGAGGGAGCGACTTGTACCAGCACTCGACCAGCGACACCACGTCGCCTAGGAGCAAGCACTATGCCAGGCCGGCAGCATGTCCCTGCAGATGTCTACCAAGACACGCTCACGCATCGCGTGTTTGATCTGATGACCTCAAAGCACAGAGTGCCGGCCGATGAATAGGCAACTTGGACTGGGTCCAGTGGCCACGCTGCCGATCCTGCAACATCGCAGATCAAATAGTCGGGACGTGTCGGGGCCGTACTGTGACCTTGTCACAGCGTCCTCGTTGCTTCGGGCGACGTCGTCGTTGACAACCTCTTGGTCAAAGATGGCAAGCACCTCTCAGCGATATCGAGACAGCGACGACGAATGTCTTCAATGAATCTTCTCTGTTCTCGGGGGCTGACTCGCAAAAAGAAGTCTACCAACGGAAGCCTCCACAGAAGAGTCTGAAAGTTAGATAGAATCCAGAGAATCCAGATCTTGAAATAAGGTCATGGCCCCAAGTCCATCAGGCCAATCAAATCCTATCATCAGCAAAATCACTTTCGTTCAAGTCAATCAAGACTCTCTCACTAAGTGCTTGTTGGGATCCCTCATTAACCATGTCAGGAGGCTACACGAAATCTCGCGCCAAAATGTCTATTCCAGCACGGTCGGCTACACAACGTATCATAACATGCAACAGACAGACAAACGACTTAAACGCTCCACAAGCAGGTGTCGCATTGCCACGAAATGTCCACCTGCCGACTTTGCCAATGCATGCTAATCACGTTGTCAGCGACTGTCTTTTTGCTCGAAGTTCCCCGCAAAATGTGTTTGATCGGTCGCCCCATGCCAAAGAACTTGCGACTAACACACACAACCCTCGGCGCACACTTTTGGACCGGTCGCACAATGGTGTGGAAGGGACCTGCCCCCTGGCAGGGACCCTTCACACACGACACTGTCCCGTCAAGGGAAAGCAAACCAGCCACATGGGTCCGCAAACAAAAGGGCGGGAGGGTGGGAACAATCAGCTTCACCAGCTGTTTAATCCGCTGCAGTCGGCTGCGATCAGCCGCAGCAGCACAAGCAAAGTGGAACGAGCAGCAAACTGCTGCAAACAGAGCGAACAAGATTGGCGCGCATGGGTCGGGAGTGTTCGGTGCATGCGCTAGAGGGGGTTCGGGCTGCCTAGCGCAAGCTAACCCAGGCCCTGTAGCTAGCTGGTTCCTCCGCCGACATCCATGATGCTTCGCGACCGTGGAATGCAAAGGTTGGACAAAAGCTTGAACAAGCAAAGCCTAACACCGCAGCGGCCCCTTCTAATCTTGATTGCTGAATCATCCAAGAATCCATGGAACCCTGGAAGTGAAGCCATTTGTGAACCGTCGAAGCTTCAACAGCAAACTTCCTGAACTCGCTGTTGTCACGGACTTCGCTCCTGCCAAGCGGACGGCCACTGTGCCGGATAATCGAACTTGATGAGACCTGCCTTGTGCGAACAAGTATTCGCATGAGCCAGTGTGCTCAACAAAAACACGTGCTAAGTGTAAGTTTCCCACATACACAAGTGCGACTTTGTTCTTGACCACGACCTCCTCGGGCTGCTTTGACCGACATGTGGCTGATGCTTTCGTGACCGAAACCTCTTGCTTCTTGCCGGCCACCTCCCTCAGCCAAGAAAGCCTTGGCCGCTTGCAAAGAGAAACCCGACAAGTGGAAGCTTGTGGAGGCCTGCTGCCAGGGAGCACTTTGCCTCGAAGTTCTACTCTGGCCACTGGCGAGATCGACCTAATTCACCCGGAGGCAGTACAACATGCCATCTCCTAGCAAGCCTTGGGCTTTGACGACAGCGCCTGCAGAATTACCTGAGGTTGCTTCGTGTGCCGGGAGCGGAGCGCCTCTCTCTCGCATACAACTTGTCTAAGCTTTCAGCTTGAAGGCACCAGAACTTGACCTGTACACGATTGGTATCTCCACAGCTCCCATGACCGAGGGAAGCACAACTGTCACCTCTAACACCTCGGTCTGCACAAGCCGCTCCCAGCACAGGATCCAACCTAAGCAAAGGAATAGTGAGGTCTTGCTAAAACCAGAAGTAGTAGCATGTCGCTTGTCATGCTGCAGAAGGTGCCACATTGATCCACACGGCCACCAAGGCAGGTACAGTCTGGACGCGCCTCCAAAGGTATTTCACTCGGACATGGCTGCTCGGCCGCTCGGCTCTGTGCTCGGCTCTGTGCACGCACTGCGCCGACGCGCCTTGATGCCCTCGCAGTATCTGGTGGCCTCCTCGCGGACCTTCAACCGCGGTTTGCCACAGGAGGCCCGTGTCCGAGGTCCGGGGCCCTTGCCGAAGGAGTGATGGACCTGAGCAACAGGATGCGATGGCGATGCAACAACAACCCAGGCGCTCAGGTGCTAGGGCCCGCGCGGATCCTGCGCAAAGATTACTCTGATAGCTCGTTCAAGGTCCTGACAAAAGCTACTTGTATGCAATGTGCTGGGAACCTGCCTGAACCTGCACTTATAATCACACTTGGGCTGCGGCATCCATGCCCTGTCCAATGTGCCATTGGAGCTATCAGGCCAAAAAACTGCAGCTGTAAGCAGCAAGTGTCAGGCCCTCAATTGGTTCCAAAATAACACGATCGGTTAACCCAAGGCTGCGATACGGTGGCCCAACAATAAAGGGTCTTCGAAAAATCAAGAGGGAGCAACGAATGTGTGCTAGTAGTCCAGCGACATGTCCTCGAAAGAAGGCTGGAGGTCGGTGATTTTTCCAGCCGAAGCCAAGCTAGAACATGCTGCCAGCGGTGAGTGCCGTGCAATGCTTGGCATTTCACGGCATCACAATGGCACCATAACGGCGCCCTGACAGTCTTACAGAGATGGAGACGGACTCGCTCACCCGATCTCCATGTCACCCGAAGCCATCTCCTGCAGGAAAGCGTGTGCACCGGGACAACACTCACGAGACATGTATCTAGTGTCCCGAAAGCCGGGTTCGATGGTGAGCCGTACATAGTTTCCGACCACAGGAAGGGGCAGGAGATTGATTTCCACATTGTTTGTCCTGCCTCCTGCACACAATCATCTGTCTACCGCTCCAAAACCACCACGGCTGGCCCTTCCCTGCTTGGAGCACTGCTCCAACAACCACGGACAGCGTCACGCCCTGCTACGTTCGCAGGCCTAGCCACCACATGGGTTACATCTGAGCTCCCAGAAGCAGGGCTGCCAAGCTTCATGAAACACTGACGGACCAATTCATCGTAGTCTCCTCCTGTTTGGCTGCCAGTTCTCTCCGAATCTCTGGGCCAACCTCATGCGAAGTCTCGCCGGACGGACTACCATGAAGTCAACAGGCAACTGTTCTGCTGAGGATGCTGCAGACTCATGAAAGTGGACTCGAAGTAGCTCCTCAAAAACCACACTCACATACCACAACCGCCTATGTAACCCGCCAACATTGAAATCGTTGGCTGTGGGCGGACTTTTGTTTAAGGTGTGGCTCGCCTGTGTTTTTGCAGAGGGGGTGGCTCGGCCGGACCGGCCGGAGAACTCCAGCCTCTACCGTACTGTTTCGTGGGAAGCTATTTGGGAATGACAACTCGACAGGATCTTCTTTTGCAGCAAGCTTTTTGGGAATGCCAACCTGGAGGATCACATTTAGTCGCAAAAGGTTGTGGGAAAGTTTGAAGGAACTTCTTTTGCAGGTATAGCCGGAAGGGAGAACACCTGGCCACGTCCTGTTTCGTGGCCAAGATAGAGAAAAGTTATAACTTCTAAGGTTCCGCTTTGCGGTAAGCTTCGGAAATTACCACTTGCAGGGTTCCATCAAACTACTAAGCGGAATATTGCAAGTTGGAATTTCCCATATGCTTCCTACATTTGTTCGACTAGCTTGCCGCGAAACAAGACTTTGCCAATTGTGATTCCCGAATGGCTTGCGGCAAAGAGTCACTCTGGCCAAACGAGATTTCCCACTATACAGCTTCTGTGACAACCCGAAATTGGCATGCCTCAATAGGTTGCCGCAGACGAATCCTGCAAAGCGGAGCCTCCCACCAGTGTGCCGCAAGATGCAATCCTACGACAAGTTGTTAGCTGTACCCGAACGTTCCAACTTTAAAATCCGACAGCTTGTCGTAGAGAAGGACGTGGATAAACCAGAAAGCTTTAGCAAAAGTCAAGACGAACCAGGCAACACCTGGAAATACGAAAAGGAAACGCGAATGCAGAGGCGAAGCAAAAGGCAAAAGGCAATGAAGTAAAAAAACAAGCAGCAATACGTGCGAAGCGATTGGCAAACAGGGATACGTGTAGCGGGGTTAAGTCGCGTCAGGGCGCGTTTAGTCACATCACCCCAAGGTGACGCTCGATCCGCGTTTAGTCGCATCACCCGCGCTTAGTCACATCAGGAATGTCAAAACCCCATGTCGACGCCGGCCGGAGGTGGGTTTCAACATATGTAGCGAAACGAGTGAACTGTCCGCGTCCCGCAGGTATTCGTGCCTATTTTGCACTCACATCACCTCGTTTAGTCACATCAGGAATGTCGAAACCCC
>BGNK01006092.1:0-10784 GCA_003297005.1 Symbiodinium sp. clade A Y106
GCCGTGCTCTGCACCCACAGCTCGATGTGCCCAGTGAGGATCGTTGGAACCACCGCTGATTCGGCGGCCCACGGCAACGAAGGGGCTCTCACTCCCCAGGGCGTCATCCTCAATGCCGCGGTGCCAAGTCAGCGGAGAAATCACATTGGTCCTGCTTCGATCCTCCAAGACCTCTCTTCTTCAATAACTACCGGGCCCAAAAAAAAACACACTTTCTTTAAAAAATTAAATAGGTAAGCCCGAAGAAAGTTCTTCCATTGGCTAAGCAAGAGACTGGCACCAGGGCAAGGAAAAATTCGCACTCGCCTACATAGGCTGGGATGCTGCTGGTGGCATTCCGCAGTTTGCTTCTGGATTCTGCTGCTTGTGGGCAAGAAAAGTAGTCATACCAAAAAAAGAGAGGTGCGGAAAGCAGTTTGCCTATAGGCAACGGCTTACCCATGCCTGCACCTTCAGAGGCAAAATCCACAGGTATCTCTTGCCAGTGTCCAGCAAGCACGTTTTTTAAGGCTTCCTGTAAGACCCGAAACTGCTGGCAGTCTGGGTCAGGATGACCTTTCTCGACCCATTGGTGTGAAACAAAGAGTGCATTGCCACGGCTCCTTCGGAACTCAACCAATACATCCTTCTCCATCAACACTTCATGTGGCTCAATCTCCTAGTTCATGGTTGGGAAAGAATTAAACACTCCAAATTTGTATTCCTTCTTGAGCCTGATTGAGTAACTACTCAAAAATCGTAAAATGTTACCCAACCATGACAAAGTCTCGGTCATCTCAAGCAATTTGGCCAGAGGCACCGTGTACATAGGGAAGTGCATGATGGTCTCTGGCACTCCGCCATCAAGGCCGCACTTAATTGCCTAGGATCCCCAGCAACCTGGGAATAAAAAGAGATACCTTCTTGGTATTGGCTAGATTCAGTTACGACCGCAAAACAGGAAAAAAGGCCTACGGGGAGACCGAGTCGCTTTGGCATGCTGAGCCAATGGTGTCAACTCAGCTGCCCCGCAGCATGCCATGGCTGGGCAGCCCTTGAAAACCTTTAAACCTTAAACCCTACTCCTAAATCCTAAACACTAAATTCTAAACCCTAAATCCTAAATCCTAAACCCTAAACCCTTTAAACACTAAATCCTAAGCCCTAATCCCTAAAACGGAAAACTGAAACCCTACCTGATCCCAAGAACCGATGCAGGGCTGAAGGATCAGGATTCTGGCTGTTTAGCATTGCGGCTTGGGGACGTACTGAGGTTACTAAAGTTTAGTGTCTCGATGTGAGTCTTCGGGACCTATTAGGGTTTAGGGTTTAGGATTGGGGTTTCGGGGCCTAGTTCCTATAAGATTTAGGGTTTAGGATTCAGGCCTAGGGACGACCCGTCAGATTTCTGGACTCAAACCTGGGCCTGATGATCCTGTAAGCTGAGGTTGCAATCAAAACGGGTTTCTTGGCTCATCTGCACCAGTGTCGAACCTGTCGAACCCGTCGAAGGCACTTCATGTCGGAACGGACTCAGCTGGATTTGCTCTTGTTCGTGGTCTATCGCTCTGGTCTAGCGAAAAGCACTTAGCTTGGCGTCATAAGTGTGCGTAGCCTCTGGTTCGGGTTTAGTTCTGCCGCAAGCACGAGAAGAACAAAAGCAGGAACACACCGATCAAGAACATGCTCAGTCAACCACTTTCAATCAAAAGCGCAAATGAACTCTTCTTGCAATGATTCAGTGTAAACCCAGAACCACGAGAAGACACTCGGAAAAACGGTCGTCGAGGGTGTTGCCACCCTAAAGCCCTAACTACAAAGCCTAAGCTGCGGCCCAAGCCGCTGGCTTCGCTGGGTACCTGTAGATCAGTGCGAGCTGCACCAAGGACCTGTGGGTTGGCCCTAAACCCTAAACCCTAAACCCTTGATCTCCATGTGCTAATTGTCAAAATTATGGTCCCTTTTTGGGTACCCTAAATATCAGGTGCCGTAATATATTAGGGATCCAAAAAGGGACGTGTACCTAAAGTAGAAGCCAGAAAGTTGGAACATCATTCTCCTCCTGCTCTTAAGGTAAAGTATAGGGGATCCCAGCACTAATCATCCTAAACCCATGTTCCAACTTTCTGGGATTCACTATAGATAGTATGTACTTAGGCATTGGGGTAATCACCATTTGGGTACTTGAAGGCCTGAATATACACTATATAGGTACATGGAGCCTGACGGTTAGGATGTTAGGGCTGAGGGCTTTAAGGGAGGTGTTAGGGTTTGGGGTGTCAGGGTGTGGAAAGTGGAAGCCCAACAGTGGATCATCATGATCAGTGTGCCCTTAAGCTAAAGTAGACGCATCCCCCGTTACCAACCTTCCTAAACCCATCGTTTCAACCGGAGTTTGCCGTAGTGTTTGAGGGTCCTATGCTCCGAGCTTCATCAGGGCTTTACAGATTCAGATCTGGGAGCGTTTAAACCTCGGGCCTACCTATAGTCTCCAATATTGCAGTTCCTGTTTTGGTTTAACCAACTCTGCATTTAGGATCCGATAAGGTAACCAAAACAGGAACTATAACGGAAACTACAGGCAGCTACCAGGTTAGGTTTCTATGTTAGGATCCATGCTTTAAGCCGAAGTTTACAGGACCTTCCCCAATCTTCTCCATGTGACATGCAGTTGATGTTAGGGTTTACCTTAACACCAAAACCTACGTTGCTAAGGACTTATATAAGGAAACCAATCATATTAGGGAACTCGAAAATGGGTGGGTTTTTTGGGTCCTGGAGCTCAGAACGCCCATGGCTAACATGGAATCGACCTGCCAGTTTCAGAAACCTAGTTGTCCAGTATCCTAGGCTTTGCGGCTTAGGGGTTTTTGGGGTGTAGATCATTCATTTATGGCGTTATATAGGAATGATAATGCCAAAAGAAGGTTAAAGTATCCTAGGGAAACTAAAGGTCAACCTTTGAGACAAAATCGGTATCATAATGATACCCCAAAACGGTTTAAAGGTTACCTACTCTACTACTAAGAAATCAAGGAACCTTAATGTTAACATTAGGACGCCCTCTACTCAGGCTGTCTATGCCGGAACTCCTTGCTTTTATGAAGCTGCCACATAATATCAAAACGAAGGCTTCTCCCTTAGAGCCCCAACAACCCTAAACCTAAGCCTCAAGCCCTGAACACCTAAAACCTAGAGGCCCCAGCTATGGTCTCAATTTAGCAATCCCGAAGTACAAGCTCCAAAATCAAGTGATTATAGGGGCTTAAGCAATTGGCAATATTACTGGCATTTCCTTCCTCTCATCCTGGACTCGCCTCCTTCTTGCCGTCCTCCCGCCTCCCTCCTCCTCCTCCCCTCCTGCTCCTCCTCCTTCCTCGCCCTCCTCGTCCACGCCTGGCTTCACTGCCCTCTTACCGGCCCCCCGATCCATCACAAATAGGAACACAATACATGGGTTAAAACACCATGAACTGTTTCTGTTCCATGCCGCTTGTTGCTAGTGTGGTTCCGGGTTCTGTTTTCCACAAACCCTTTTGCCACGAACCTGGCAGTTCGCGGAAAAAATGAAAAAAGTTCATGGAATGCTGCACCGAAAATTTGTTTAATGACAAAAGCCCCTATATTATTCGACACAACAGTCAGGATCAAAAAGAATAAAGAACTGAAGCCATCACAAATTGGCATGCCAAGATCGCATCCAAGATGCAGCAGCATGCCGATGACGTTTGGCCCCCACACAGGCAGTTTCCCGCTACGGAGGCCGACTGTCAACCAGCCTGAGCTGCAAAATTTGTGGAGCTTCAGGGTTTAGGTTTTATATAGGGTGTATGAAGATTATCTGAGGACTATTAACCCTAAACCCGAAGACCCCATAGCTCTAAACCTTAATTCCTGCTGAAGCCGAGACTCGACTCTGAAAGCCCAGACACAAAATCCCAGAATACGGAACCCCAAACTACGAAAACAAACCGCAAACAACGACAAACATCAAATATGCCCTAAAGCACTCAAAGCCACAGAACACAAGAAACCATGCAAGGCCCGCCTCCCAATCCAAACCCAAAGCCCTGCACCCTGAAGCCTACACCCTGAGCCCTAAACATTGCACCCTAAACCCTACACCCTAAACGCTACCCCCGACACCCTAAACCCTATACCCTACACCCTATGCTTTGAATTCTAAACCATTAACTTAACCCTATTCCCTACAACCTACACCCTAACCCCGAAATCCTAAACCCTACTTGAACTCTAAACTAAAAAACCTCAACCCTAAATCCTAAACTCTAAACCCTAAATCCTAAATCCTAAACTCTAAATTCGAAAATCCTAAACTCGAAACCCTAAACCCTAAACTCTGAATTCTAAAGTCCTAAACTCGAAACCCTAAACCCCACTCTAAATCCTAAACCCTAAACCCCAAACCCCTAAACCCTAAACTCGAAACCCTAAACCCCACCCTAAGTCCTAAACCCTAAACCCGACAGCCGAGCGGCAGGAGCTGTTCCTGGGCTTTTAAGCAACCAGGGAGAAAAAAGTATAAACTTTCATTCCATAATGGTTCCTTTAAGAAAAAAGTATTAAAGTAGAAGCCAGAAAGTTGGAACAGCATTAGCCTCATGCCCCTAAAGTAAAGTATAAGGGATCCCAGCATGAATCCTCCTAAAGCCATGTTCCAACTTTCTGTCTTCTACTGTAAAGTATGGTACTCCAAAGCCCAGGTTCAAGAAGCCCAGGAAGCTCTGAAGAACTGGGAGCGTCTCCGAGGACTCCGTCCTCAAACACCATGGGTTCCAAAAAAGGTGCCCAGTAAAGATAGGCTCCTTTAAAGGGGGCTACTAAGGGGCTACTATAAAGGCAAAGATGTTTCTAAAAAGGTGCCGTAAGGTTTAGGGTTTAGGGTTCAGGGTATTTAAGGTTTAGGGTTTAGGGTTTATTAGGGGTTCAGGGGTTCAAGGGTTTAGGGGTTATTATTGCCAAAGGGTCCAAGTACCAACATAGTAAGCTCTAAGCAGATAATGTAATTGGGGCCCAAAAGTATGTACTATACTGATACTTGGACCCTTTGGGATTGCCTGGTTTTTTGGTTAAGGGTCTAAGGGCTCGTGAGGTTTAGGGTTTTGGGTTAGAAACGTACTCTTGGGTTGGGGCCTCATTACTTAGAGCGCTTTTTTGGAGGGGTGGGGGGGGGGGGGGGNGGGGGGGGGGTGCCTGTGCGAGGTGCTGAAAATACAGATGCACCCTCTTTACATCTACAATTAGGATCCCTCATTGTCTGAAACACCTACTGTCGGTCTGTCGGTTCTGAAAACAAATATAAATATAAATAAGTGTAATTATAAATATACACACTCGTATGCGTATGATTATGTTTGTAATGCACTATATAAATATAGGCGTACCAGTCTCTAAATATACACACTATATTTATAGTATTTGTGTGTGTGCGTGTGCCCATAAGTATTTGTATGCAGAGGGAGAGAGGTGGGGGTACCTTATCCAGGTTTTGGGTCTGGACCGTACTATGTGAAACTCCAACATCGGAGTGAGGATTTTAGGTGTGGCAGATAGGAAATAACGACGACAACGTAAGTCATCCGATCTTCGCTTAAGAGTCAGTATGGCAGAACGGATAAGGTCGTGAAGGCTTACCACTATAACGCAAATCTCTGTATATGAGTCTGCGACAATATTGCCGAAAGCCCTGTTCCAAGTACTCAGGACCGATGTCAAGCAAGCAAGTCAAACACAAACAAGCTCAGCGACACAATGGCTCTCGAGCAACTCCCGACACACACTCCTCACCGGCAATTGTCCGAAGACCCTCCAAGAGCCTGAAGCAGCCACCAGAAAGATGAGCGTTAGCTTTAGCTTTTGCAAAAAGCCACCGTCATAATGCAGGCATGACACGTACTATGTATCCCTGGTATGGTATCTTTAACCAAAAAGCTCCTGTAGCCCTCAACCCCCACAGCCCTTCAAAGCCTCACCCTAGAGCTTAAACCCTAAACCCCAAACCCCCAAGGCGGGACGCCTCAGGACCTCTTGCAGACTGGAGAGGGGAGCACCGTACCTCTCCGTCCGGCTCAAGGTGAATTCTGAATAGGATTTATGGTTTAGGTGTTTAGGGTTTAGACTTTGGGATTGGGGCTCAATCCTGGAAACACTAAACCCTTTTAAGGGTTTGGTTGAAAAGTCCTAGGTCTCCTCAATGATTTCCTTGGCGCCTTAGGGCCTTCGCGCACAGGGACGAGGATTAAGCGTATTAGGGTGCTTAGGGCTTGAACGCGAAGGCGGCCTTGACAGCCTCGGCAATTTGAACTGGGTTTTGGGTGGGGTATATTGCAATATTATTAATCACAACAGGGATTAGAGTCTGATTAGAGTGAGAACCACCATGCCGAAACTCGAAAAATCCATGAGCCAAGGAAGAAGCGATTGCTGCAGCTGGGATCCTTCATACGGATCTCTTGTGTAATGCTATGGTATTCTCGAACAAACAGGTTCCTGAGTAGCCCCTTCATAACAAGGGTACCCTTTTTCCTACTATTCGGTTTCGGTTTTAATAAGGGGGCCCTGGAATAGAAAGCGCAAAAGGGCACTACTCAGGAACCGGGCAAAAGACCCCTACTGCAACACCCTCAACCCCCCTCCAAACAACCCTAGCCCTCGAAACAACTGGAAGTCTCTTCGGTAGGGCGCATGATGATGCCAACCAGCCTTGGCAGCACGGGGAGTGCCCAAAGGTTCAACATACCAAGGGGCCCTAAGAATAAAGATAGAACTATGGCTAAGCCACAAAATGGGGTCTACAATGAGGTTCCTTCATGCAAGGGGCTCCTTAACCAGGGCCCAAACTTCTCCATGCACCCTAAGGCCCTAAGGGCTTCACGTTCGCAACCCCCACCCCCCCCCCCCCCCCAACCCCCCTAACCCGTCTCCCAACCCCACAAGAACCCCCTCCCACAATCCAACACCCTAAACCACAAAGACAGGAAAACGCACACCTGCCACCGGGGAGCTCNACCCCCCCCCCCCCCCCCCACCCAAAGCAGTTCAAGCTTGTCACAGCCCAAGAAGCACCCACGTCCTAAATCCTACAGCCTAGACCCCGAAGACGGAAAGACTGAACTCTTGGGCTGGAGGTTTGGCTTCTAGGGTTTATAGGTAGGGTTTAGAGCTTCGGGATTGAGGCATAGGGCTTAGGGGCTAGCATTTCAAACCTTACGCACGACATCAGAAGCCATTGAGCCCCATACGCCCTATAAACTCTTATGAAAACCATAAAGCCCTGTAAAAGCCGCAACGCGAGCCCTCGCGAAGGCAAGGTGCATTCCTAGGTTGCCCACCGCGGCTGCTCCGCCAGGAACCATAGCTGCAAAGGCGAAGATGATCAAAGAGAGCCTGTTGACATTTTAGGGAGTTTAGGGGTTTAGGGTTTAGGGTTTAGGTTTAGGGTTCAGGGTGTACCTATCGTCTCAAGTCTAGTTCCTGTTTTTGTTTAACCGGACTCTCACTAAGGATCCTATATGGCAACCAGACAAGGAATCACAGTGGAGTTGATAGGTGGGTGTAAGGTCCGAAACGGTTGAGAAGACGAGCTGCTGCTTAAGTGCCTTTGAGGGTTTGCCAGCATTCAGGGCTTGAGTAGAGAAAGCACGCTATGTGCAATGACCCTCTGCTATGTCGCTTAGACTATACAAGTTTTGTGCTTAACAAACGCAGAAAGCGTCATCTTCATCTTCATCCGGCACCCCACTTATAACTACCCATGAACCTCCAAGTAAACCCTAAACCCTATACCCTTATAGAATCCCTATAGATCCCCTTAAAGGGACCTTTAAAGGAACCCTTATAACGACCGACCCTTGAACCTCCAAGTAGGGTTCAGGGTTTAGGATTCATGGTTTCGGCCCACAGCAAGGAGCAACCATCTGTTTCAAAGTAGAATCAAGGCCTGGTTTAGGGTTTTGGGTTTAGGGGTTTAGGGTTTAAGGGTTTTGGGTTTAGGGGTTTAGGGTTTAGGGTTTTGGGTTTAGGGCTGAGGCTTTGGGGTTTAGGGCAGGGTTTAGGGGTTTAGGGTTTAGGGTTTGGGGTGCACCTCCAGTCACCGTTTGTGGTTGCTTCTTCGGTAACCTTATGTCTTTTGTGTGGGGATCCGAAACACAAACAAACCCTAAACCCTACATGAACCCTACCTCCCCCCCATGTCGTGTTATAGGGTCCTATCCAAAAATGACTCCACCGGAAAACTGTAAACAGGAATTGCATTGCCAGGCAGGCTCGAGGTGGAGTTTGGGAGGCCGTGGCCCGAGGGGTTTCGCGGTTTATGATTTCACATCACTAAACTCATTATCTTCCATGTTTTGTCTCTACCAGTTCTTCCCACCCCATTGCAAAGCCTAAGGCGAGCACCACAGCAGCAGCAACGGAAGTACATGCACAGCAGAACTTATGAGCCACTGTAACTTAATGAAAAAGCTCGCCGAACCATCAGCAGAGGGGTTCGGGCAGTAAACATGAGACCCAGAAGCCCTTGACACCGCAATCCTATAGTCCTATAGCAAACAATAAACCCCAAAACGAAAATGGGTCAGAGGATGATTCGTGGTCGTAGTGTCGCTGTCGGTAAATACTTTGCTTTTAAAACACGAGGACAAGGAGTATCTATAGCAGCTACGCAACCACCCTACACCCAGTCGCCAAACCCTAACTGCTACCTGTAAATGAAACCGAAATTCAGACGGAGGGCATAGCGACACAGAAGGTGCCAACTGCCGCACGTCGATTCCAGTGGTCGGCATGCACCTTCCGGGTTGATGGCTTGGGATATACAGTAAACCCCATAAAGTCGGAAACCGGATTAAGGCCAAATAGTGCTGGGATTCCCTATACATTACTCTTAAGGATTGAGGCTATGGGGTTTCCAACTTTTGGGCTTCTACTGTATACTTAGAGTCTCCATTGTAGTTCCTTTTTTGGTTAACCAGTTTTATGGTTAGGGTCCTATAATAGAGATCTTGGTTAACCAAAAAAAGAAACTAGAATGGAGACTATAGGTAGGGTTGAGGATTAGACTGCAGACTTTCGGGCTTGGGGTTTACCTAAACCTTCATTGCAGTACCTTTTCGGTAAGCAAGCAAAACCAGATACTGGAACTCGGTGTCTAGATAGAGTTTAGGATAGTGTACGGCTTCGGGAGAGAAATCTTCAAAGTGCTAGTGTCACTCACGGCCGCTTTGACGACTTGGCACAGACTCAAACACCCTCGTTGCAATCATGCAATGCTGCAAGAACGCCATAGAGTCTGCATAGCCCAGAAACTGCAAGCAAACACATCCTGAACTCATCTGCGCTGCAACCCTGAATCCTAACCCTAAGCCCCTAAGTCCTGAAACCGAAACCTGAAAATCAAGCATATCGTCAAAGCGTGTGAGCCACAAAGCAACAAGCCTAAACCCTGAACCCCAAGACCTAAACTCTAAACCCTAGCCCCTAAACCCTGCTCTGGATATGGGAGTTTCCGAAAATAGGGGACCCTAATATACTACCCTAAAATGGTAGGATCCTTATCATAAGGACCCCAAAATGAGGTACCCCTAATTTTCGGAAACTCTAAACCCTAAACCCTTTATAGAATCCTTATAGATCCCTTTAACGGTACCCCGAATTTTCGGAAACTCCCGTATAGGGTTTAAGGGTTCAGAAGGTAGGGGTCTAGGGGTTAGGGTTTTGCAAACCCTCAACACAAACAATGTAAAAGGGCTCAAGGGCAATTCTGGGACCGAAAACCCTACAGTAGAAGCCAGAAAGTTGGAACATCAATATCCTCATGCCCTTAAGGTAGAGTATAGGGGATCCTAGCACCAATCCTCCTAAACCCATACCCAAACCCTAAACCCCAAAGCCTAAACCTCTCAGACCCTGGAGCCCTTAGAATCCCTAAACCTTTTAGCCCGAGCGTTCCCCCTGATGCAGTGTAGGGTTCAGGGTAAGCTGCTGCCCACACGCCTCTTTCCGGGCGAACCACCAGCAAACTGACGTGCCTTGGTTGCGCTCGCGGACTATAAACCCTAACTAAACCCTAAACCCTTAAACCCTGAACCCTCAACCCTAAACCCCAAACCCCTACACCCTAAACCCCTAAAACCTTGATGGAGGCTTCGGAATCACGACATTGGCCTCCAACCGTAACTCGCTTTGCCGCGACAATAGCCACAACTCTAAACCGTAAACCCTGAACCCTAGACCCTGAACCGTAAACCCTGAACTCTGAAACTCGACCTGCAGAGGGACTGACCAGCCCCACGGCCACGCCATAGGCGTTGCAGGGCACCACAGGGGGCACCGGCAAGAAGAGGCCGTAGGCCAACCTACCCAAGAGGCTTCACGGCTTAGGGTTTTGGGTTTAGGGTTTAGGGTTTTGGGTTTAGGGGTTTAGGGGTTTAGGGGGTAGGGTTTGGGGTAAGCCAACCTCCAGGGCTCTGAAAGACCGTCCCCAAAGCCACAACCCTAAAGCCTAATGTGCAGGATGAAAACCAAAGACGAGCCGAAGGCCTGAACAAGTCTCGGTAAAGTGGCTTATTGTGTCATTCTGGGTGTGTCTGGCATTGCCTGGAGGATTTCGGTGTGAAGAGCTCTACTAAGAGGGCTTCTAAACTATAGGTGGGGCTTTTAAAGCTTTTTTAAAAAATATTCGTAAATAATATCCTATGTCCCAAAGCCCTACCCACCCCCCACCACCCAGTAATTCTAGACCCTGACCTCTTAAACTCCCTAAGCCCTGAACTAGCTTCAAACCC